>VWYK01061020.1:15906-38242 GCA_013399775.1 Semnornis frantzii | reverse complement strand
TTTTTTTTTTTTTTTTTTTTTTTTTAAATTATCCCACGCTCTGTAGTGATGACAGTTGTGATGGGGAACAGGCAGAAGTTACTGCTGGGAGCCTCTGTTGATAAGCTTGATGCAGGCAGCTTGGGTCTGATGATGATTCATTGATGATCAAGTGGAAGAAACAGCTCCGTGTGAGTATCTGAGCAAGTAATTTTCAGGGAGACAAAACAATTTGGCAACATTATTATTCCTTCCTTCAGATTATTACTTCTTGTTCTCATATGTCAATATCTGGTAATTTTTCTTGCCTGAGATCCCGTAGCTTAGTATTAGGGCAGTATGAACCATGATATCCATGGAAAGAGATTTCCCTGCAGTTCTCAGTCATGAGGAAGGGTTATCAGTGATATGGTTTTGGCTTTTAAAATTGGAGTAAATGAGCTGTGCTGTAGATGTTTCTGTTGTCTTGCTTGACTAAAAGCTAGATTCCACTGTGATGGCTGCTCTACTGTTAATCAGGTAGTTACACTCAGAGGATAGTTTTGTAAAAACATTTGATATTAACAGTAAAATAGGTGTTTCTTATTAATTGACTTCCATGGCTATGGAAGGCTATTGATGAAGTAAAAATGGACATACAACTCTTAAGCTGGTGCCAGTAGAGAGGGGCTTAGTCCTCTTGTCTTTTATGAACTATTGCTGCTGCAGCCTGTGCTCCCCACGCACAGGTATTACTGTCAGCCTTTAGGGCTACAGGCACCCTGCTACTATTAGTCTCTACTTAGCAATAACCTTATCAACTGCCTTTTGGTATTGCTGTATTATCAAGCGAATAACACTAGTTTCTGAAAATGACCAGTTCCATTTACATTTCATAATCTTGTTGAAAGAAAAAACATTTTTGACTGAATAAGAGAAGGAAGGAGCTGTCAACCCTGTTTTGTGATTACTGCCCACAAATGTTCTCACATTTTGCTTTTTAAAAGTGTTCTGACAAAAATATTAGCACTAATAGTACAGTATGCATATGTTCTCGAAATATAAATAGTGCAACTTCATCTCATGAGGTAACTCGGGGCTCTATCCAATGACTTTAATGAGGTTTGAGGTTGCTCAGCACCTCACAGCAGGCACTCAGACACAAGAGGTAGGCGACTTGCTAAGCATGCTAATCATGTGAGGAATGAAGCACCATCACTACTTGTCCAAGCCAACGAGAGTCACAGAGCTTTCATGCCTGCAGCATCAAGCCTTTCTTTCTTCAATGAATATAAAAAAGCATTTCTATCACACTGTATCAGCATCGTCCAACAGATGCACCCTACGAACAGTAATCTGTATTGGCATCCTGCTTTCCCAGAAGAAGAGAAACTCATGTACCCTAACTTAGGTGGCTGCGTTACCTTAAGGACAGGTCAGGCAGCAGAGACAAATGCCTCCAGAGGGCAGCTCTTCATTCAAATGTAAGTGCCGACAATACGGTGGGATGGATCCCTTCAGGGTTATCCACCGTCTTTTATTCACTCTTTTCAAGGTTTCTTTTTGTTGTATGAAGTCTTACAGAGATTTTTCAGTCAAGTTGACAGAAAACAGCCCAGCTTGTTTACAGACCACCAAGGAGAAATTCATCTGCTCCTACATAAACTTTGCAGAGGTCACACACACTCAAAGTACTGCCTGAATGCCCACCTTCTGAAAGCTTTCATGCAACATGTTGTACTCTGAAGGGAAAAATGTCCTTCCACCTATTCTGTCAGAGTGAAATGTTCTGGGAATGTCCATATTTTTTGTGGTGATGATTAGTAAATAATTTTTCAGTATAACATAAGATCTTATATATGCATACATACATATATGTGTGTGTGTGTATATATATAAATATATATGTGTGTATATATATGTGTGTGTGTATGTGTGTAGAAATATACGTGATTTGTAATACATATCAGTCAAGGGTTAGGGCTGGGCTGGCCACTAAATGAGTGACAGATGCTCCCTCTCCCTCCCTCTTCCCAAAAAGAAAGGGAATAACAGAGAGAGACTTATTAATTAGAAAGCAGAAGTATTTAAATTAAAATAACTAAATTAATTATGTACAAATATGTACAAAATCAATATTGAACCTGACAGCCCTGATGGCAGTTGGTCACCGTCACCACTGATGTGTGGCAGAAGTCCTGGGCTGGGCTCAGTGGCAGACAGGAACCGAATTCAGGAGCTGGATTTTGGAATAGGATTCAGGAACCCATAGATTGGAATCAAAGGCAGAATGAGCATAGTCCTTCTTGGATGATGGCCATTGAAGAAGAGGCTTGACACTCGTGATGCTTCATTTGTATCCTGAATATGACATATATGGAACAGAATCCCTTCTTGGTCAGTTTAGGGTCACCTGTCCACCCCTCCCTGCAGGACCACCCCCAAGGTAGTACACAAGATTTAGCAGTGACTTTGGCCTGCACACTGATCCTTGGGACTAACAGGAACATCAAGCTTACCACTGCTACAAGCAGACACTGTTGTGAAAACAGGTAGGTTGTTCCGGGAAGTGCAGTTGCTGGGAAGAGACTGAGCAGAAAGTAAAATCACTGACCAGAATTTGTTCTGTTCTAACTCAAACCAGGACACATATGTATATGGTGTATCATGTGTGTGATCTCTATCATGTAGGTATATGTATATCATATTTATAAATAAGTATATATTAATTTATTTCAAATGATTAAGCATGCCTGTATAGATATATTCCAGGTTATAGTTAAGAGCTGGAGATAAAGTCTTTCTCACCATCCTCCTTGCTGCATAAAGTGAGAATTTTTATGTCACCTTCCTGCACTCTTTTTTCCTGGAAATAAGGAATTCAAGCAGTGTAACAAAATTCACCTGAACATAACCTTTAAAACTCCATCTATTCTCTGCCCTAAATCTTTTCCCCATACAATATAGCTATTAGAAAATATTCAGGTCTCCTAAAAAGTAAGACTAATGAAATAGCAGTAGCATTATGTGTTACAGAATTAATTTAACACACATTTATTTGTGGAAGCCTATTCAAATGAAATACAAGTTATGTATTTTTTTTCCTGAGAAGTGCAGCCATGCACCTGAAGTCATCACTGTAACTAAAACTCCAGGAAGTCTTAAACCAGGTATCTGTCTGTCTCTTCATTGCTTTAGCACTAACTTCAAGTAACTTGCACCCACATGGGTTTAATTTCTCGTCCTCATTGAGGAGGACTGTTTTGTTCCAGATGGCCTCTGACACTAAGAACAGAAATAGAGACAGAAGAGCAGAACAGCTTTTCACTAACAGTAGTGTCATTAGCTAGGATGTGTAGGCTCTAACGAAAGAATTTGGAGGTCAGGATTTTGAACAAGTGTACTTTACAAACACCTCTATCCCTGGGCATTAAGATTTATTTTCCCTGGTGAAAAGCCATCTATTGAAAGAAGCCTTAAAGTGCTTCCATCTAAACATGAGTATTTTACTATTGCATTTTCATTCTTCTCAGCTTCAGTCAATGGCTCCCTTACAAATGTTATCTGAGAATACATTGCTTATTTTATTCTTACAGGAGATATCTTTCCTTTTTTTAACCTGTAATTAAAAAATGTGAGTACAAGTGAGAGAAGAAATCTGACAAAGCTTCAGTTACAATCCTAAAGATTAGTTTCCTGACACTAAAAAGGGCTGAAATTGTTGGCGCTTCTAATTTTCTGATAGGCACCATCACAATCAGAATTATTGCCTAAAGCTGTATAATTAAATGGTGAAGTCCCATAACAAACCAATAATGTGACAATTACTCCCGAAGTAGCTCTTTTTTATTCTGAATGCATACATGCAAAATATCCCATCTCCTTATAAATACTCAAAAATACTTCTTAAACAGATGAACATTTTGTAATATTTCATTACCAATAAGGTTTCATTGATTAAATTATTGAGAAGGAGAGACACTGTCAGGCAAAATTTTTTTCATTTGCAGTAAATCAACCTCTAACGTCAAGAAGAGACATAAACCTCTCAGGCATAAGACTCAGCTCAGTAAAGAACTGAACAAATAATTAAAATTTTGTCACTATGTTACATTTTAGTAGTATAAGGGCAAATTGATGAGGTATATCTGAGACAAACTGAAATCTTTCACCCTTTAAGATTTTTTTTCGTCCAAGTGGGTAGAAGGAAAGATACCTGGAAATATACATCCTTGTTCCTAAGAGCTCTGAGATCCACAATTCCAGTCCCTGTTCTCAAAACAGTATTTGAATAGAGTATAAATGAACCAAGTAAGTCTGCTGTTTTCTCCAATGAGGCAATAAATGCTGATGTCTTGTAGCATAGAAACAGTACATTTATTTTCACATTTGTGAAATAGGAAGCATTTGTTTGGATGGTGTCATTAGGGGTAAGTGAATGGTCTGTAACCAGACAGAAAAAGGAGAAGCTACCCGTTCAGAATTCAAGAGTGTAAGTTGTATTACTCAAGAGAGAATTTCACAAATATTTCTGAATATTTTATGATCTTTAGGAATGAACACAAGTTCATCTATCTGCTAGTTACATAACACTGTCACTCTTACAAAAATAGAAAGCACAAAAAACTTCAGCTCTGCAAAAGGTAGAGCTGCCCACAGTGTTCCACATTATGGGTTCGGTCCTCCAACGCAATGAGGACTTTGGTCCCAGTCCAGCTAACTACTCAAATATCTGCTTAACAGTGTGCACGTGAATATCTGTCATGCTAAACTGCTACTATAGATAAACAGAAGAGTCACAAGGGCCTGATATCATAGATGACATCTCTTCTTCACTCTCTGTCAAATGCTAACATTACACTTACCTAATTCACTGGGACTTTATGCCGCCATTCATAAAAGTTAGTCTGTAATGTGCCATATTCGAGTGTGAGAGGACTACAAAATGAGTAAACAGATTTTTTTATTTGTTTTTCTCCTCTTTCTTCCAGGAAAAGATGCTTCCAGGAGCTTGCAGGGATTACTAGAATTTGGAACAGGGGCTAAAGGAGCTTCCCTCTCACCACTAGCTGTATACACTGCAATGTGTGCTGAACTTCACCTAACTAAGGAGATGCTGCCTCTCCCTTTCCAACCTCTTTACTGACCTTAGCAGAAAAAGTGAGTCCAAAGCTTGTCACTATCTATGCTGGTTAGCAGATTGAGGCTGTTGCAATAAAACAGTCTTAGGTGCACACATCGAATGCAATATTGAGGCTGCTTCAGCATGCTTGCACTCAGAGCTTCCCAAAAGGTTCTGTCTGACAACCAGGACTGGCCTCTTCTCTCTCTTCTCCCTGTGCCATCTGACCTCTTAACATCAGAAACAGTTTGAAATCTACATTAGGTTTGGCCTTTAGTGACACCCAAGCAGTTTATCATCACATGAATTGTGCTTTGTGATGCACACTATTATTACTAATGCTTCATCAACGTTTCGCACGGCTCACATGATGAATGTGGGCTACTGCATTATCCCATTTTCTGTGTGCATCATAAAGCTGCTCCCTTCAATCAGCATTGTTGTAGTCTCTGTTATTTGCTTTCTTGCTACCTATCCATCCATGTATAATATGACACATTTTCTACTCTAATCTCAGTATGAAAACAGCAAGAGCTTTAAAAATTTCGTATAGCTCCGGAGCACCCTAGGCTACTTTTTACCTAAAACAATGCTCAGATGGCTGTCACAAAGACAGCAAAAGTGAAATGTCAAAAGCTGTAAGGATGAAAAGCTGCACATGGTAGATACAAGATTCAGCGCACGGTAACTCCCTCTTAATAAACAAGCAAAGATCTATTGGAAGAAAAATTTCCCTGCATTTGAAATTTAACTGCCAACCATCCACATCCTACACATAACTGTCAGAAAGAATGTCTAAATCTGTCCTCATTTATAACATGTGTTGTGACAAGATTTGACAGTCTCTGAAAGAGCTATAATTGCCACCTAAACATCCAGCATTTTGTCAACTGCGATCATGTTTAGGGAAAGCATTTATTTCACTTAAAAAAACTAGCATTTTTTCTTTCTTCTGAATGAGATGACAGATTTTTCTGTTTTTCTTTTCTCATTAGGGGTTGCAAGTCAGATTTAAGGGTTTTTTGTGCGTGTGTGTTCTTTTTTTCTTTTCAGTATTTTTCAAGTGACAGAAGTTGGAACTTTTCAGATGAAAAGACGAATGATTAGCTTGAGGAGAGCTGTAGCAAGATAACAGAAATACTGTAAGGATGTCTACCAAGACACTGACGCCACTGAAAACTTCTGAATGTCAGGTTGGTTTTGAGAGATGCTCTGCTGAATATCACAACAGGAACCAAGGTAGAAAAGTGGGACGAGTATTGCAGTATTTGCCTTTTTTTTCACTCTGAATAAACGTTAGGTAGCCTTAGTCTAGTGCATATAGTCATCCTAATGCAACCACGAAGGCTGCTGCAGGATGGAGATGGGAGCTGTTGGTGGTATGGTCCCATCCTATGAAGAGCAGAAAGAATGTTTTAGATGAGGGGAATTAAACTTGTCTCCTCAGCATTAACAGTCTATATAGTTTGCACTGCAACTGATTAACTCCCCTGGGCCAGTACTGGATCCAGCCTTGTTCAACATCTTCCTCGCTGCCCTGGGAAAAGGGACACAATGTATACTCAGCAAGCTTGCTGGTGACAGAAAAAACTGTCTGACACTCTGGAAGACTGCTGCCATTCTGTGAGACCTGAGCAGGCTGGACAAGTTCGGGGGAGGAGGACCTAACAAGGGCAAGTGAGGGGTCCTGCACCTGGGAAGGAGTAACCCCATGCACCAGTACAGGTGAGAGGTTGATCTTTTGGAAAGCAGCTCTGCAGAGAAGGACCTGGGAGCCCTAGTGTACAAGTTCTATATGACCCTGCAGGGTGCACTTGTGATCAAGAAGGCAGGTGATATCTTTGGGTCCATTAAGAACAGTATGCCTAGCAGGTTGGGTGAAGTTGTTCTTCCCTTTTACTCTGCCCTAGTAAGACCACTTCCAGAATATTGCGTATGAGGGAAAACTTCCTTACTTTGAAGATCACAGTGCTGCAACAGGCTGGGCAGAGAAGTTGTGGAGTCTCCTTGAGATATTCAAAATCTGCCTGGACATGATCCTGGGCAACCTGCTTTGGTTGGCTGTTTTAGCAAGTGAGTTGGACTAAATAATCACAGAATCACAGAATGCTAGGAGTTGGAAGGGACCTCTGGAGGTCATCCAGTCCAACCCCCCTGCCAAAGCAGAGTGACCCAGGGCAGGTCACACAGGAACACATCTAGGTGGAACTCCAGAGGTCCCTTCTAATCCCTGTGATTCTGTGACTGTCTGGAAGTACACAAACTCTTACCACACTGAAGAGTTTATGTCTTGATTTCTTTCTTGAAGTACTAAGCACTATGCTCCCTACCCATAATGCTTTAATTCACTCTGGCAGCATTCATGGTTTTTCTGTATTTGCTTACCAAAACCTATTCTGCAATCAGATTTTATTCACAGGAACATTCACAAAATTAAACTAAATCTGCATTTTGAAGAGCATTGGTACTAGAACTGGTGCTTTTTCATATGTGATGGATGCAGCAGGAACACATAAGCAAGACTGCATACAAAGAACAGGGATCCTCATATCCAGATCTACTTGTGTTTGCCTGGCTGCCCTTAGCAGATGCACTGCTGGTTAGAAGTGTTTGCTACCTGGCATGTCTGTACTGTGCTGCCATGGGGCTTTTGAGGAAGGATGTGGCAAACTCTTCCTCTTGGCTAGAGAGGTCAGTAAATGTACTAAACAGTTCCTACTGACTGGAGTTTGACTTGGAAACTGACCAGGAATCCAAAAGAAAAAGATTTATTGTACAAGTGAGAACACAAGTTTGCATTAACTTCATTCACCTGTACAGTCCTAACTGCAGGGCTCCTATACACTGCATTCTTTAACTGCCAGTTAAGGTTCTTATACACTCAAGTCACAGTCATTGATTGCTCCTCACACAGACAGTTGTCCGTTATTATGTCCCTGTACAGTGACATCCCACTATAAACCTGGATGGCAGACAGGATGGCTGCAGTGTGTAGTCACCCCAAAGCTCAGTTTCAGTTCAAACAATGTCAATAACATCATGATCTGACAGTCACCAAATAGCCAATTGTTGCAGGTTGGATTTGGACCCCAACAAATTGGAATTTACCCCTAGAACAGCTCCAAGTGCCTTTGTAACTGGAGAGAGATGGATCTCTCAAGTTTTGCCAGCTAGTAAGGCCTACCAAAGAAAAAATACTTTTGTTGTCTCCTTGTTGGTCTGCAGTATGCACTTTTAAACACTAGCATCCTGAGTGACCTAAAAAAAAAAAAAAAAAATTGTGGTGGGGGAAATTGCAAAAGAGAAATGCTATCACAGGAGGAGGAGATGGAAGTATGCTTTCTGGGAGTGAGTGTGAGAAAGAAACACATGGAACATGGGCAGAAACTTTGGCAAGCAGGGGGAAAAACTGAATACTGGGCTGGGATTCTTGGAAAAAGGACAGGGATTTCTTGAGAGGGAAGTGGACAGGCAGAGGCAGGAGATCAGAGGAAATCTTTAAAACACGTGGGAACAGAAAATGGCACACTGAGACCTCAGTAAGTCTCTGACAAATGCAAGGCTCAGTGACTTCAGCAAATGCAAAGTGAGAGGCAGAACCCTTTCAATGGCAGGTTTCAAACAAACCTTGAAATTTCTGGTCATAAACATTATCAACAAGTATCTGTAAGGGAACTGACAGAAAAAATATTTCAGAAATCTGAGGTATGTTGCCTTTCATTTGAAGAGAAGAAACTTCTGCTCGTTAGTGGTAAACAGAGAGCTATTTTAAAGCTTGACTGAAGTATACCTTTCTAACCAACACCTATGCAGTATGGTAATTAAACAAAGCTTTGGCTTTTTTCGTCTGTCTTCTTTTATTTTTGTGATTCCTTGTGTGTAGCTGCTAATCCAGACAGAATCTCACCCTGATGTGGGAATAAACCTGGGAGATGACAGCAAGCAAGAGTTTTTGCAAGGTTCCTTCTGAGAACATTCTCCCACATGACTCTGTAAAGGTGTGCCATTAATATCAAACTGTAGATCATACTTCAGAGCCCTTCCAGATGGTAATTTGGCATTCCCCCTGGGGTACTTGTGTCTGGTTAGCTAAGTATGGAGAAATGTAAACTCTTCAGTGTGTGAACCTGTGCAGCCAGGTCAAGAGCACAATTAAAACAGATCCTGCCTATCCCAAAATATGCTAACTAGGGCTAAATAAAGGGGCTTGAATTTGAATGGGAGCTTCCATTAAAATTTGAAATGTGTAGATATGAAAAATTTAAAAGAAACCTTTAAAAAATAAAAGGAAAATTCCATTCCCTACTTCCAGAGAGTTTTAATGGCTACAGCCACTGATGACAGAGGGTAGCTGTGCTAATTTTTAGGTGCTTATTACTCCAATGTCAGAGACTTTAGTAATCAGTATTTGCATTTAGCTTTTGAGATCAAAAACATATTATGCTGTTTCTTCTGAGTACACATTTTTCCTAACACTCAACAGCAAGCATTTTGTTGTAAAAATAAGACTAAAATAGCTGTTTTGATGCTCAAATGGATGGAGTTGTGCAGCACGGAATGCTAATCAGCTGCAGGTGAAGAATGTTTCCTCTTGTGGGAGTTTGCTAAATGTGCTAGCTGGAGCTAAAAATAACCAGCTGACCTGCCCTCATCAAAATAACATTGTGGGACTTGTTTCTCCTTGCATGATTGAAGAGCAGGTGATATAGTCATGCTTTTTAAGACAAAAAGAGGTCGCTTTGCTCATCTAGAAACTGGCTTAATGCTAGAATACCTTGTATGTTATTTATGTATCTGATGTAGGAAACCTGCTTTGTGAATTTGCACATAAAAATCATACAAACATAAGAGTCAGTTCAGGAACTCTCCAGTTGTTCTTTGTAACAAAACACCACTGTGTTATCTGTGCTTGGCGTTCTCTTGTGTTGCGAAACAAAGATGCTAACTTTAAGTGAAGTGGTGCCAGCAGGCTAATGGCCATCAGAGGGCCTGGCATTAGCTATCTGCTAGGAGGTCTATGGAAAATCTGGTGTGGTGTTGCTAGAGGCCTCAGCCTAATGTCCTTGCAAGAAAGCTTCATCATGCGAGATAGAAAGCTGATCTTGATGGAAAGGGACAGGAAGACTTGTTCTCTAATCCTCATAAGCATGTTGGAGAAGAGCAGACAAATTGGGAAATAAAGGACATCAATAAGATCCTTTGATTCAGAAAGAGACAGTAATGAATTGATAAGTAAGAAATTGCATTTAAACTGGAACAAGTTTATCTGAAATGTCTGTGTTTCTCAAATATGTTTGTCCCACATGAAGTTCTTCATTTCAGGATGACTTAGCTGCTGTCTGGAAAGAGTTTCACCTTCTGTTTACCTGTTCAACTGCAGGGAATGCATCTGTAGCTGTTTATTGTTCTTAATTGATGAGGCTGTTCTCTGACTATACAAATACAATCATAGAATCATAGAATGGTAAGGTTGGGAGGGACCTCAAAGATCATGCGGTTCCAACCCTTTGCCATAGGCAGAGACACCTCCCACTAGTACAGGTCACTCAAGGCCTCATCCAACCTGGCCTTGAACACCTCCAGGGAGGGAGCATCCAAAACCTCCCTGGGCAACCTGTGCCAGTGTCTCACCACCCTCACTGTAAAGAACTTGACACTGGGAACAAATTAGTTTTGAATCCTACTCTGCAGTGGTTTTCTCTAAGTTGAAACTATTTCATTGAAAAAATAATTTACTAGATGTAAGAGTTCAGTTCATCTTTACCACACACTCAGATTTTTATATCAAATGTGATAAACTGGAAGTATTTTGACACCACATGTCAACAATATTAAGTGTAATGCAATTTCTGTTCTGTAGAATCCTGTGGGTGCTACATTTTAGAAAGCAAAACATGTATCACAAAATAGATCAGCTGTGCCTTGTACTTGAAAGAGGTTTTGCTTTACTGTTGCTCTCAGAAACCTCTAAAGACAATGGTTATACAACCTCCCGTGACATCTGTTCGAGTACCTATTAATCCCTACCCCAAGAGTGGATTTATCTAATTTAAACTTTCTCTGCTGGTGCTTTGCAGAAGGGCTGAGGCAGTGTGGTGACTCATTGGCACTTACAAGAGGGACACTTGCCTGTGACAAGCCAAAAAAACCTTCAAAGCCGCTATCTGACACCAGCAGCTCCACAGTGAGCTTCTGGGCACTATCAGTGAACTCTGTGCAGACCCTCAGCTTACAAAGCATAACCCCTACAGCTCAGTTGCTTCCAGATTGCCTGCACATCATTTATTTATTAACTCTCTGTCTTTGATGTGACAGAACACAGTTTACTGGTGGCCACTTAACCCACCTACCATGTTACATGAAAACAGACAAAGCTGTTGGTAAAACAAGGTAAAAAATTACATACCTTTTGTTTTAAGAAATGAAAGACTCAGATTGTGGTTTCAAGGATTGGAAATAAAAAATTGCATGTAGCATAAAACAAATGTCATTACAGACTGTTCCTTTGGAAAGCTGCATGTGGATATTTCATTGCATTCCTTAAACAACTTCTTCATCTTCCAGATTCTTTCTCTCTGTTGTTCCATATATTCAGATGTGGAATGGAGACTCCCAATTCCCACTTTGCCTACAGTGCTCCCCAATCAATGCTCTAATGTGTTGTCTTTGAGGTATTTTATATTCCACATATTAAATATAATAGAAAACATAAATCTAATTCAGCCAGTCATCTCTAGTGTATTTCTTGCTGAAGAACAAATACATCCTGTCTCACCCCTATGTGAGGAAGGTTGTGAGGAAGAAATAGGCTGTGTCTTGCCCAGGAATAATTTGAATGAATCTCCTCTTCCCCATGTCCTACAGGGATGTAGACATTCATGTGAGCACCCTCTCTGCATACTTCTTGTGCAATCACCAGTGCACATGGGGAATAATTAATTTCATTCTTCTTTGCAATACTCTTCTGTATATTTGTCCAGTTGGTAAGTGTCAGTGTATGAACTTGTAGACCACAATGATTTCGAACTTCTGCTACTTCTGAGTGGGTTTTAACAACTCTTAGACATTTTATCCATACAAGACTCTAAGTGATTCAGTTGAATCAAGATTCGTATACCCTGTAATCAGTTTACTCTGTAGAGAGTAACTGTGCAGCCTTCAAATACAAATCCCATGTAAATATAAACCTTCATCTTCTTTAGAATTTTGCTTTCTTCACATAAAACTTCCTGTGACTTTTGATTAAAAGTTAAATCTTTCAGGTTGAAATGTCTTTTTCAAGATTGTTTCTGCACTCTCTTCTGGAGACTGAGGTTAACTAAATTCACTGGCATTTTGATTTTTAAACTTAAAAAGGAATATGCTGATCCTAACCTCTCAGTGATCACATCCTATACTCCTCTATAGTGCTTATCTATTGCCCGAGTTACCTGAGATTTCTTAGAAGGAATTTAGTCTATAGATTTGATCAATTGTCAACTCTCTAAGGACAGAAAGAATTTAATCTGCATACTCAAATGGGACCTTCCTGCAAACGTGGCAAGTAGACAGGGATCAAATGTCACAGGATGGAGATTGTGCAGTTCAAAGTACAATTTCTTGAAAGGCAAGGACTCCTGTAGGAAGTTCCACAGTCATGTATGATAGCATTTCACATATAGCACAGAGCTTAACAGGCTTTGATTTATTTATATGAACAAAACCATTTTTTAAAAAGCTGTAAACAAGTAACCTGATAGAGTAATTAGTTAAGCAATACAGCATTGCTCTTCCATAGTTTGTTTTCATCAGTCACATTAATCACTGCAAAGCAGATGTATGAAGGGTGAGCCAAGGTTAAAACAGAGGATACAAAATTACAAACCGGTGCTGTAGCTGTTAACAACAAGAACAAGGACATGGACCTGATGGAGCTGGTCCAGAGGAGGGCCACAAAAATGATCAGGGAGCTGGAACACTTCTGCTACAAAAACAGGCTGAGGGAGCTGGGGGTGTTCAGCCTGGAGAAGAGAAGGCTCTGGGGTGACCTAATAGCAGCCTGCCAGTATCCAAAGGGGGCCTACAAGAAGGCTGGAGAGAGACTATTTGCAAATGCCTGCAATGATAGGACAAGGGACACTGGTTTGAAATTAGAGTAGATTTGGGTTGGACCTTAGGAGGAAGTTCTTTATCATAAGGGTAATGCAACACTGGAACAGTTGCCCAGGGAGGTAGCTGAGGCCCCATCCTTGGAGTTATTCAAGGTCAGGCTCAAAAGGGCTCTGGGCTATCTGATCTAATGGAGGAGATCCCTTCTGACCCAAACCATTCTATAATTCTGTGGTTCTATAACCTGGAAAACTTCTCAATTTATAATTCTGTGAGAGCCTGTTGCGGGTTTCAGCATCAACTTCATGCAAGTCTATTTACCTTTTTAATCAGTCAGTCTCTGATCATGGTGATGTTTACTTTGCATTAATTTTATCTGCCTTTGGAGGTAATGTAACTGTGATAAGAGCCAATTAGTTTTGCACCATCAAGAAGGACAATGAATCGTGACTTGGCAAAACAAAGATAAAATTAACCATTTGCCTAAATGGTGCTTTTCATTGTTGTTTTCTCATAAGGCTTTTCCTGTGATGTTCAGCTCCACCAACAAAATAGCTCAGGATATGCAAGTTTACCTGAAGTAAAACATGTTCTGAAATGAACACTACACTAAAGCAGCAACCCTGCCCAGTAATTCCATGCTCATTTTCCACAAGCCATTAGATCTGTCTAAGGATTGTATTTCCCACTCATGAATAAGTGATGCAGTGAGAAATAAGCTAGCACTTCAGTTCTGGAGGCTAAGGCTTTTTAAGTAATAAGTAAATGGAATTGGATGGGGAATGTTTTTGTGACACAGACATAACAGCACTAAATAATATTATTGCAATTCTTTTTCTTAAAAGGAAGTCAAATGGGATGCTAGAGTGAAATCACTGGACAGAAAAGTTTTACAAACATTTCTTTATTTTATTATATTAATACTTACCATGAAGGAATCTCAATACACAAACAGCTTCACCAAAATGTAACTATTGCTTCAGTACAAGGAACATGTTCTTCACATTCATAAGGAAGAACCAGGGATTTCAGAGGTGATTTTAGAGCAGTGTTACAGACTGAGAGATCTTGTTGATAAAATCATGATGCTCTAAGGAAAGTTAAGGTAAAAACAGCTGATCTTAAGAGAAGATGACTCAGATCAATCTAAGGAAGAAAACCGAGCCTAAACTTAAGCAGAACAGACATTTCTCAAATAAATGATACTAAATACAAAAGAAAGAGAGGAAATAGAAACAAGGTGAGATTGTAATTGTAAGGAGCAGAGATCATGGAATCATAGAATGGTTTGGGTTGGAAGGGCCCTTGAAGATCACACTGCCATGGGCAGAGACGCCTTTCACTAGCTGAGGTCACTCAAGGCCTCAACCAACCTGGCCTTGAACAGCTCCAGGGAGAGGGCATCCACAGCCTCCCTGGGCAACCTGTTCCTGTGTTTCACCACCCTTATTGTAAAGTATTTATTTTTAATATCCAGTCTAAATCCTGCCCCTACCCCTACCCCCCANNNTCCCCCTACCCCCCGCCTCCCCCCCCCAAACTGCAGTCCATTCCCTCTTGTCCTACATGCCCTTGTAAAAAATCTCTTCCCATCTATCTCATAGGCCCCCCTTCATGTACTGGAAGGCTGCTATAAAGTCTCACCAGAGTCTTCTTTTCTCCATGCTGAACAACCCCAGCCCTCCCAGCCTGTCCCCATAGGGTAGGCTCTCCAGCCCTCTGATCATCTTCATGGCCCTCCTCTGGACTCGCTCCAATGTCCTTCTTGTGTTGGGGGCACCAGGACAGGATACAGTACTCCAGATCTCACAAGAGCAGAGGTCTACAAATAAAACGACAAGGTTCCATTATTTTACAAGCAATATTGAAGTGATGACTGACTATTGGTCTGCTACTCCACAAAGAAGTAAGAGCTAAGAGGTGTATCCTACTAGGAGGTGAGTGAATATCAGTTAGTAGTTTCATGCTGCTATGAAAAAGCCAAATATCACACAGGAATCAATTAACAGCAACAGAGACTGCAGGAGACCTGGCATAATACTCCTGCTCTGTTCAGATAGATTGATTAAATAACCTCCCAAGGCTGCCTCTCTTCCTCTTTATAACACTGCCAGGTGCACTGCTACAGTAGTTGCTTTGTTTCAGCCAAATCAGCTCTATTTAAATCATTGGGATGTTGATTTCAGGCTGAAATTTTCAGGAAGGCCCACAGTACCCCACTCCTACTGAATTCAAAAAGTGGGGGGGGCTGGTGAGTACTGAGTAGTTCCCAGGATGCTTAAAAGCCTAATGACTGCATAATTCAAATAAAAAAGGACTCACTGTTTAGAGTCAAAATGATCAATACTTGAATTTGCTCTTTTTTTTTTAACTTTTTTCTTAATTACCCTTGTTTGTGACCTACTCCTCTGGAAACCCACTTTTACTCTTCTGTAAGGGTAACAACTACATTCTGATCAAATTTCCCTTTGCCTGAAGCCTGTATTCTTTGGTAACTCCCAGCCCTTCAGAGAGACATCTCCTTGTCCCTTTACCTTTTGTATCTAAACCAAAAGTTTGCAATGTCTACATTCATCTTTATTGAAACAGATAGTATCTTTTATTTTTAGAATAGCACATTATTTTATTGTTGGAATATTCTGGAATTAATTCTTTCAAAAGCACTCGAAACTTTTATGTATCAGCAGCTTTTGTGTCTTCAAAATAACCCTGAGACCAGTAAGAGCTTAAAGTTGCAAGACAAATAGTCACATTCCATAGCAATTCTTAAATACAAGTTATTGATTGATATTAGAAGTATTAGCCAAAAAAGGTGGAGAACCAATCCACAAAACTATGACAGCTTGATAGAATCTTTTCACCTAATAGGTAGATAAGGTCAATTACAGTTTATTTTTGTTGTATTAGAGGACAGAGTGTTACATGCAATGGATAGCCTAATGATAAGAGCAGGGATATGAACAGAAGATAACAGAGCATAGTGTTTCTCTACTGGTGTCTCAAGGAGAGAAGAGAAAGTTGTCTTAGGTTATAAACTTCATTTGTTTCTTTGAGAATACAGAGTAATTTTTTTTCCCCTAAATGTCATTCATAATAGGTCTGCTCAAAGAATGAGGCTTCTTACTGCCACATCTTATCCCTGGAAGTGTTTAAGGCCAAGCTGGATGTGGCTTTGAGCAACCTGATCTAGTGGGAGGTGTCCCTGCCTATGGCAGAGGGGTTGGAACTAGATGATCCTTAAGGTCCCTTGCAGCCTAAGGCATTCTGTGATCTGAAAGGCTGAGGATGTGCAGCTCTGGAGGAATTTTGCAGTATGCGAAAATATGTTAAGCACAGGGGCAGAAAGAAAGAGGGAGACTCCTTCTGTTGATTTTAGCTGAGTTTACTTTTCTGACTTTATTCCTGGATATTGATGACAAGTGCTTAACGTGCTTACATAGCAGTGTGAAGTCAGGGAGTTCCCCTGTTAACAGAAAATGACATTTAGGGGAAAAGCAAGAGACTTGAAAATGTAGAGGAGAAAAAAATAACCACCAAGTTACTTTAAAAACTGCTAACTTTTCCACAGAGATTTATGCCTTTGCTGGCTAGCCTCTTTCTAAAAAAAAAACAACCCTCTTCACTCTGTTCTTCATGTAGCAGTGGAGATACTGTGATTTCAGCAGCTCAATCAGTAGAAGTTCACATTGTTTTGATGAGTCACAGTAGTGATAAAACAATACAATAATTGTAGTTAATGCTTAGAGTGGTCATGACCTGTAACTAAGCACTTGAAAATGACAGCATGACATGAAATCATGTCTGAGCCCCCTTTAACTTCTGCTGGAAGATAGCTGTGGGGAAATCCAGTCAGTGGTAAGTTGTGGTTTGTCATCGCCCTTTCTGTTACTGGAGTGAAGTTTCCATGTCCCATGTAGAGACACACCAGCTGAAACTTAGAAAGTACCATTCAACAGCCAAAACTGGCCCACAGTCTTTCCAGTAAGCATCTTTCTGAGGAAAAGATGAGGTGGCAGTATGTATACCCATGTAAAGAAGGCAATCATCTGAAGGAGTTAACTGAATTTCTCAAGCTGCAAAGGGAGATGGAAGAAACCCTGGTAACAAAGTCCTTGTGAGGCAGAAGCCTGAGAGTTCAGGATTTTGATATTTTTACAACAAAGACAAGAGAGCAAAAAAAGAGCAATCAGTGAACCTCAGGAGAGCGCTATATACCATATGAACAGCTTTCAAAAGCACTGGAACCAACCTGCCAACCTTTTTCAATGACACCACTAGGAGAACCCGTGGTGCTCTCAGTGCTCAGTAGGCATGAGAGCAGGCTTTTGTGGCCACACAGAGTGCTTGCCGTGTGCTGTTTTAGTTGGTTGTAATGAAAGAGAAGGGGGACTTTGAAAAGAGAGATAATTAATGATTGCACATAAGGAGTTAATGATTAAAGTAGATTGTATATCTTGGCTTGACTTAAATTGCCTTGAGGGAAAAAAAAGACAGGAAAGCTGATTTTAGGCCTGCTAGAGCTTGTTTTAGGTAGAACTGGCAAAAGACTCTCACCTCTTGGATGATGTCTTAACTATATTGTGTGAAACAAAGTCCAGTTACATGCATTAAGAGCTAACATGTGCTTGTAAAGAATAGAGAAAGACTTCTGAGCATTCACAGCTGTAATTTAAAGGCTGATACATTTTTGCTTAGCACAGAGGCACTGCTGCTGCTTCAGGTATTTATTACAGCCTCATGTCCTGGCATTGTACCTCCAGAGTGGAAAAGTCAGAGTGCAGCATATGCACGTGGGTCTCAGTTGCTTCTAACAAAGCCCATCAATGTAGATTAAAGCACCACAGTCAGCAGTATCACATCAGGTAGGCAAGCATGTCCCCATCTGCTGTGGGAGTGAGAACTTTCAGAGAAAGAATTAACAGGAGTATTCTGTAAACATCTGAGCTGTATTTCTTAGGCTGTGTTTAGGAGAACAAAGCATGAGTACAGATCCATCAGGATTTAATTATCAAATCTCTACTGTCTGGACTTAGGTCACTGCATACATAGAATCATAGAAGCAACCAGGCTGGAAGAGACTTAGCCAACAGCCAATCAACCAGACCATGGCACTAAGTGCCCCATCCAGGCTTTGCTTCAACACCTCCACAGATGGCAACTCCACCACCTCCCTGGGCAGCCCATTCCAATGCCAATCACTCTCTCTGGCAACAACTTCCTCCTAACATCCAGCCTAGATCTCCCCTGGTTCAACTTGAGTCTGTGTCCCCTTGTTCTGTTGGTGGTTGCCTGGCAGAAGAGACCAACCCCACCTGGCTACAACCTCCCTTCAGGTAGCTGCAGAGAGCAGTGAGGTCTGCCCTGAGCCTCCTCTTCTGCAGGCTGCACACCTCCAACTCCCTCAGCCTCTCCTCACAGGCCTGTGCTCCAGGACCCTCACCAGCCTTGCTCCCCTTCTCTGGACACCTTCCAGCACCTCACCATCTCTCTTGAATTGAGGGGCCCAGAACTGGACACAGCAGTCAAGCTGTGGCCTGACCAATGCTGAGTCCAGGGGCAGAATGACCTCCCTGGTCCTGCTGGCCACACTGTTCCTGATCCAGGCCAGGATGACATTGGCTCTCCTGCCCACCTGGGCACACTGCTGCCTCATCTTCAGCTACTCTCTACCAGCACCCCCAGGTCTCTCTCTCCCTGGCTGCTCTCCAGCCACTCTGTCTCCAGCCTGTAGCACTGCTTGGGGTTGTTGTGGCCAAAGTGTAGAACCCTGCCCTTAGCCTTGTTCAATCTCATCCCATTGCCCTCTGCCCACATCTAACCATGAATTACAGAACAATTGGAAATTAGGTTAGATTTTGGGCACTCAACATGTCAGCTTGGTGCCTACACCTCTGTAGGCCATCTAACTTGTGTACAGTCTAATATACCTACAGAGACAACACATTGCTGTACAGACTTGTTTAATTTTAAATTTCCTTTATTTAGAGCACTTGGGTTGTGTGCAAGGGTTTCAGTGGTCATCCATAGAAAATATCTGACTCAGAAAATTAAACAAAATAAGTTATTGAGATTACTTCCCATATTCTTCTGGAGCAATCTATTACATTCCTTTAGTCATCACACTCAGCTCAGTTAGACAAGGGTTTGGGGTTGGATATCTATGAATGTGCAATGCTTTGTTTTGAAATGATAGACGTAGCTTCCCCAAAGCTTCAATCATCTTTATAAAGCTAGTTAAATTTAAAACTATAAAATGTCAGTCTTATCAACTAAACCCCATCTTATATATAACAGGCCTGGACCAGCTGCAGTGCAGACAGGGACCTGGGTCCTTAGGCTCTCCATTAACCCCTAAATGTTTAGTCACTTTTCAAAGCCATTAGCTTCTGAGTATTTAGCTAATTGTAGCAATGCTGAACACCATCCCTGTCACCAGTTCTGGGTCACTGTGCTGCCACTTGCAAACATCTGTGTGCAGCCCTGCTACAGCTCTTGCCACTCCAGGCATAAGCTACAGAGATGCTGGGAACACAGAGACTTCATTCCAGCAATGGGCAGTGTGACAGCAGCACAGCTTTCCAAGGCCCTGATGCACCAGAGGGTGGCTCTCCTTGTCCCCTCCAGGACCCATCACATCCCTGATCTGGCTAATTTCAATCTCCTCCAGTTCCTCCCTCCAAGGAACCCACAAGGACTTTATGATGAGCAAGGAAGTGACATTTCAGTCTAAGCTGGGGACTTTCCCCCAGCCAACACTAAACCAAGCAGCTAGCACATGGTACACCCTGCATATGGAGCAGGTAGAAGATGCAGATATTTAGTCCAACCCTAGTTAAAAGGTGCTGGAGCTAGTGAGACTCATCTGGCCACAGCTGATGTCACTGGTATCAGCTATAGCAGGATACATTGGCTTGATACTGAATCAACTGAAAACAAAACTAAAATATTTTAGACTCTGGTTGCTTCTTGACTTTTTAAATTCCTTCTCAAGCTTCTGCTTCCAAAGTACACCAAGTTCCTGCTCCTCTTTTGAACATTTTCTTTTAATCTTAATTCTTGGCTATTCCTATTCGTCCTTCTCTAAACTCCATACTATGTGTTTCTTATTTTTTGCTCAGGTATCATCTATTTAGGTTATTTCCATTACTGAACCATATTATAACCAAGATTCAGAGTGTTTATATAATAATTTCTGTTTATTTATATAATAATCTGTTGCTAAAGGACTGCACCCCAAACAAATGACCCACACTGGAGCATGTGAGGAGTCATCCCCAAGGAGAAAGCAGCAGCAGAGATGATGTGGTGAACTTAACCACAGCTCACATTCCCCATCCTCCTGTGCCACTGTGGGGGAAGAATCATAGAATCATAGAATGGTAAGGTTGGAAGGGACCTCAAAGATCATCCAGGTCCAACCCCCTGCCATAGGCAGGGACACCTCCCACTAGTACAGGTCACTCAAGGCCTCTTCCAACCAGGCCTGGAACACCTCCAGGCAGGGAGCAGCCACAACCTCCCTGGGCAACCTGTGCCAGTGTCTCACTGGGGAAGGGAGAAGGGACAGAAAATCAGAAGTGAAGTTAAGCTTGGAAAGAAGGGAGAGCTAAGGGAAAGGTATTTTAAAATTCAGGGTTTTTTCTTATTTTCCCAGTGTGATTTGACTGGCAATAAATTAATTTTTCCCCAAGTCAAGCCTGTTTTGCCCATGACAGTAGCTGCTGAGTGATTATCTCTCTCTTTTTGTTTTATTCTTTTCCTTTAGTTTTATTCTTTCCAGCTGATTAAAGGGAGTGGGAGAGCAGCTTTGGTAGGCATCTGGCTTTCAGCCGGGGTCAAACTACCACAAAGTGCAACTGTACCAAACGGTTTGCTGTGAACCCGCAGTGTCGGTGCAGATGGCTCACAGAAAGCCAGAACAAAAGGTCACACTGCAACAGTAAACACCCCAGCAAGAGACTGCAAACACAAGTGCAGGCTGCTCAGTCAGCAGCAGCCACCAACACCAACTACCCGAAGCAGCTGTAACAAAAACAGAGACAATTTCTTTGGTAACTGCTGACTGGCTAGATTCCAAAACTGGTAAAAGAAGAATTGGCATGGGGTTTTGGGAGTCAGAACCAGGCCCTTCCCATCTCAGATTTATAGAAAAGAAAAGAAAGGAAATACTGGAGTCACCTTCAAAACTCATTTGCTCAGTGACCCAGCTACAGGAAGAAATACTCTATAAAACCACCTCAGAGCTGATGTGATTGCAGCTTGCTGTGCTGTCTCTTTTGAGCATTTGTAATATCGCAGTGACAAACCTTGCTGATCGATATGCGCCTGCTAAGCCTGCATTACAGTTTTGGGTTTGTTTTTTTTAAATGATGGAATAAACTGCCACCTAGAGTTAAATCCTTGATGTTAATACTGGGTATATTCAAGCTAGACAGCCTTAGTATTGCAATATTCAGACCCCAGTAGTGAGCATAGTCTTTCAACACTGCAAAAGGGAGTACAGATGTCAGAGACAAATTAAATCTGATGATGTGCTTCATTTCTTGACAGATATCAATCTCTTTTAAAATCACTAAGGAACTACTGATCATTACTAGCATATGCTATTCTCAGTCTATTAATGATGAGCAATAGACTGAGCAAGTATTATTGATGACAAAGTGCCTTTTTTTTTCCTTGAGAGTCACTTCCAGTCCACTTGGGACTGCATATATATTAGCAAGTCTCCAAAGATTCATTAACAAATTTGTAGATGCACTTTAAAGCCAATAAATATCTACTGTTCTCTATGCCTGCTCTAAGAATTCTGTATTTTATTTTAACATTTGTACTATTATTAATTATATTAAATAAGTAGGGTGCCTGCCAGGTTCTCAATAAGCTGCTCTCTCTCACTTCCCCTCCTAAACTGGATAATGAGAGAAAAGATGGAAAAATGAGAGTCAAGATAAAGGCACTTAAGTGAGAGAAGCAAAGGCTTCCCATGGAAGCAAAGGGGAAAATAAAAAATACTTATTGTTTGCTTCCCAAAAGCAGGTAATGTCCAGCCACTTCCTGGGAAGTAGGGACTTCAGAAGGCAAATATCTTAACAGCAAGGCCCCATTTCCACCACCCTACCCTCCCGCCCTGTGCTGGTTTGAGCTAATTGGAATATTTTAATAGAGAAA
>VWYK01061020.1:0-15871 GCA_013399775.1 Semnornis frantzii | reverse complement strand
CTTGCACGTAAGGCAAACCTTGGGGTAAGGTGTGGGGGTGGGGAGAAGGTGGAAGGGTGGTTGGGAGCCCCTCCTGGGGTCTCTGATTTCTGGGAGGGGAGTTGTGTGTCTGTATTACCTTAAACTTGTATATTTCTGTAAATATTCCTGCATATACTGTATATATTTGCTTGTATATTGTGCTGAGCTGTAAATATAGCTTCATCTCTTAACTTCCAGCTCCGGCTGAGTTCTAGTCTGGGTCATTTTAAAGTGTGGGGGGGTGGGGAACTCCCAAACCGTCACACGCCCCTTAGCTTTTACTGCTGAGCATGATGTCATATAGTATGGAACATCCCTTTGGTCAGGTTGGGACACTTGTCCCAGCCTCCCAATCCCTTCTCCACCCCTAGCCTGCTCATCTTGGAAGACAGACCTTCAAAATGGCAAAACAAGACAGAAGGGGGAAATAAGGAACCAATGAGGAGGAAAGCATAACCGAATGGGCTGTCGCATACCTGGGCACCCCTCTAAGTGCCTGGACACTCACACACAGTGTGGGCAGCAAACAGGAGGAAGTCTGCATGCAGCTGCAGAGCTACAGCCTCACTATACAGGATCATACAGATAGGGTAGGTTAGGCAGATAGGCAGGTAGGTGTTCTGCTGGAGAAACAAGGTGGAACTGGTTGGCAAGGTGAAGGCTTCGGCTTTGCAGTGACCATGACATTGTACAGCTTGGGATCTTGAGAGGAGGAAATAAGGCAAATAAGACTAATCACAACTCTGGACTGAAAATCATTATGGAAAAGAATTTTGTTTTTTCCTTCAGACAATTGAATACCTTCAAAATCTATTTTCTAGCTGATCATTTGGGGAAAAAAAATGCAGAGCCTAGGTTCTAACTATTGGTATCCCAGACAGCTTTTTTTTTTTTCAATAAGCAGCCTCAATACTTGCAAGAAATAGGAGGTATAAAAATAAACTGTAATGACCCAATTCTACTGTGAGCAAACACAACCTATGACCTCTGCAGTCTGGAATTTGGAACCTCATCTTGGAATACAAGGGAAGGGCTGAAATATCCATGTCTCTACCTGCCAAACACTATTTGTTTTGCTGCAGCTGAGTTGATTCAAAAGTCACACACTGCCAAATTTATCTAAGACCACTGAAATCACACAAATGACACTGGAGGTAGTGATGCACTGAAGAGAAATGCTTCTTCACTCTGAATTTGCCTCTGGCTGCAGAAACCCTCTGTATGGCAACTTGGAAGTCAAATTACAGAGCTTGGCTAAAAGCAACAGTTAATAACCTGCTCTCATCTCTGTTGTTGCTGATTATGCTAAAAGAGAAAAGTAAGTTTACAATTAAGAACAATGAGTTCCAAACATACCAAGTTTTCCTTACAGACCTTCTTCAGAAATTCTAATTAGTGCATACACCAAGTACTGACTGAGATGTAGGATTAGTTTGGATAAAGTCTTTGCTTGAGGGAAGAAGTTATTATAGGATCATAGAACCATAGAATGGTAAGCTTGGAAAAGACCTCAAAGATCATCTAGTTCCAACCCCCTGCCATAGGCAGAGACACCTCCCACTAGTACAGGTCACTCCAGGACTCATCCAACCTGGCCTTGGACACCTCCAGGGAGGGAGCAGCCACAACCTCCCTGGGCAACCTGTGCCAGTGTCTCCCCACCCTCACTGCAAAGAACTTCCTCCTAACATCCAGTCTAAATCTCCCCTCTGCCACTTCAAACCCATTGCCCCTTGTCCTGTCATTGCAGGACCTTGTCAATAGTCCCTCCCCAGCCTTCCTGTAGGCCCCCTTCATATACTGGAAGGCTACTCTAAGATCTCCCGGAAGCCTTCTCTTCTCCAGGCTAAAGAGAATGTCTACATTTCAAATGTCTACATTTCACAAGCTAAGTCAAGCCCTGTTTCTGCACACACCTATCAGTAACTTGTTATCAGTTAGTAGTGAGTCTTTTCATTTGGTAAAAGTCATACTTTCTGACAAAAAGAGAAACTGAAACTAATGAAATCAATTAAATGTGCCTTAGTTGGTACCAGGCTGGTGTAAAATACGACTTGAAGGAGCTGAGTCATGACCTCATTTCCCACCCTACAGCCATACTTGGGTACTGCCAGCCCTGCTAGGCATCCCCGCAGGATGTTAGCAGAGAACACGACCCCAGCAAGTGCATCAGGAGGAGGAATGCCTTTTGGAAAGAGTCCTTTGCAGTAACATCAACTAGGTATCTTAGCAGCTGTGGTTTTCTGCCCTTGCCTGGCATTTCATAGGTTCAGAGTTGCTGTCTACAGCTGCCGCAGAGCAAATGAAACCAGGACACTGCTCCTGAGTTCCACCTTTCAGTGAAGAAGTGACATATAAAATGAATTGTACTTCTTGGATATGCTGCTGCAGTTCTCATCTGCTCCCCGTGAGAGTATTCCATCCACACTTGTTTTGTAACTTCCAGGTTTCATCCTGAAACAATCCCTCATTGACAGAAATTAGTTTTGCTAACCTAAAATACCTTTGGCACCTACACAGCAATTCTGCAGGAAGCAGAGCCCTGTTCTCAGAAGAGATAATTAGGTTCCACAATTTGACTTGCTCTACTGAAGTGGAAAATTCATCTGATGTTCTAGTACATTCCTAAACAAAATACTGCACACTTTACAACACTTCTTGCAGAACATGCAGCGTGACAACTCATAGCCCAAATATAAAACCAACTGTCAGATGAGTGAAAGACCATCCAAGACCTTTTAAAACATAAAGAAGCATCCAGTACCTTCAGTTTTCTATGCAATGCATGTTCTTGCTTATTTCAGTCATGTTGCTTTCCTCAGCCCTCCTCCTTCCTCCATTTTTGTGTGTGCTGCTGTGGAAACTTAGATCAAGCAATGAAATAGCTGCAGACTTTTAGACAGGGAACTTGGTTTACTATCTCTATTTTGAGTTGTCAAGCAAGAAGGCTTCAGAAGAAACAAGCTGGTGGCACACAGGGAAAAGTTTTGGCATAGTTCTGCATCCATTACAGGCAATGGTGAGGCCTTTAAGTTTCAAGAGGCAAGACAATGTTATATCAAGGTTTTCCTCAGTGTTACACACTTAATAAAATTCAGCAGTCCAACCTGAGTAGTTGTGCATATAGAAATAGTACATTATGCTATCCTCTGCTATAAAACTTAGTTCACTTTATTTAATATATGGCAATAAGCTTGGAAAAGCAATGCTCAGTATATTGAGCTGACAACTACATGAATGACTACTGGTTACAGCCGGGAGAGGAAAGTAATTGCTAAGTGTGCTAAGACTTCTGTATTTTCTGCACCTCCTCAGATCAGCAGAGTCCTCCCTGTATTCCTGCCACCACCAGGCAAAGGAAAAGCAACAAATTCCTGTTTAAGCCACAAAATCTTAACAGAACAACACCCCAGCAAACAGGGCTGAAAAGAAGTACACTTACAGCAGAGCTCAAACAGGGCTTGATGACTGAGCCCAAGCTTAATCTTGGTGCAGTCACAGCAGCTGTAGGGCTGAAGGTCCCAGATGAGGCATCTCATAGCAATTGCAGCCTCTGTGCACTTCAGGCTGGGACATGAACCATCCATCTTCATTCATCAGAAGAATTCCTCTGGTTACAGAATTAGAGTTATTCTGATTAAAAAACAAAACAAAATGAAACAAAAATATTGCCTGGAACAGCTCAACAGATACAATTAAACAACCAGAGAGCCTCTGACATCCTCTCAGAAAGGGAATTATCCTAAAATATAGTTGAGCACAGGTATACATTTCTAAATATTAGCAACACCAGCTGAGACAGACTGTGGAGAAAATGCTCACTTATTTTCCATTAGTTATGACCTGCATTGCAGCAGAGAATTGATTTTTTTAGTCTTCAGTAGACTTTATACCAGGCAATTGCAGGGATGAATAAAAGACAGCAATTCTTGAAAACATTTTGTCAAAACTTTTATAAGAATTGTGGGGTTTGGCATTGGTGTCTGTTTGACAGATAGCAACTGGGTTTAGATATAGTTTCTGACTTTTAAATCATTTTATCGACCTATTAGTATCTTCCTAATTTGTTTCCAGGAGGCTTTAAGCTAAATTTTCAGTCAGTTCTTCATCTAAGCATAAAGGTAGAGCTATCACTGCAGAAAATAAAATGCACTAAATTAGGTCTCCCGGGACATATATGGGGGGAAAAAAAAGGTAACACGATTAAGAAGAAATTCAGACAGATTGTTATAAAGTTGGCAAAATAAAGCATCTTACGGCATTCCTGCACTAATGTTAGAAGCTTGGGAGAGCATCAGAAGCTACTACAGATTTTCATGAATAAACATAATTATAATTGGATTGACAGAGACAATGTAGAACAAGCCTCACAACTGAAATGCTCATCGGTGATGCCCTGTACTCAAAATCTAGACAGAGATGGCAAACCTAGCGTGGAAATGGCAGGGCTACTGCCTCATACATTTGGAGCTATACATTAAAGAGTCGTCCCTGAATATATATCCAGGGAATATCTATCTTCCACTTGTGTAAGTGGATCAGAATTACACAGTTAACCTGGTATCACTGTAGGAGTCATGGAATCATAGAATGGTCTGGATTGGAAGGGACTTCCAAAGGTCATCTTGTCCAACTGCCTCTGCAGTAAGCAGGGACATCCTCAACTAGATCAGATTGCTCAGGCCCCTGTTGAGCCTGACCTTGAATATCTCCAAGGATGGGGCCTCAACTACCTGCCTGGGCAACCTGGTCCAGTGTTCTGCTACCCTCATGGTAAATACTTCCTCCTAAGGTCCAATCTAAATCCGTTTGAAGCCATTGCCCCTTGTTCTGCCACTTCAGGCCTTTGCAAACAGTCTCTCTTCATCCTTCTTGTAGACCCACTTTAGACACTACAGGCTCACTATTAGGTCTCCCCAGAGCCTTGTCTTCTCCAGGCTGAACAACCCCAGTTCCCTCAGCCTGTCTTTGTGGCAGAGGTGCTCCAGTCCCCAATCTCCAATCGTTTTTGTGGTCCTCCTCTGGACCTGCTCCATCAGGTGCATGTCCTTTCTGTATTGAAGGCTCCAGACCTGGACGCAGTACTCCAGATGAGGTCTCACCAGAGCGCAGTGAAGTTGCAGAATCACCTCTCTGAATCTGCTGGCCACACTTCTTTTGATGCAGCCCAGGATGGGATTGGCTTTTTGGGCTGCAAGCTCACACTGCCTGCTCATGTCCATCAGCACTCCCAAGTCAATGCATTATGGTGAAATGCATGGGCTTCAGAAAGAACATGCTCACAATTATTTGTGTACAAAAATTGCTTATGTTTTTTATATTAAAACCACTAAGGAAATATACTGGAGACAGGTAGGAAGTTATGTGAATTTTTGAACTTAGATTTATCCATTTTTTGTCTGTGCTTTTTCCAGAAAATGAGGGTTGTGAAATGGTTCTGCAATTTACTCTTCTGGTAACTTGGAACCTAGTAGCATCATTGACAACAGAAATGCTGAGGTCTCACAGTTGATATACATCCTCAAGTTCAGTAAAAAAAGTGAGACCTAGGGAAAGAAGAGAGCTGCTACTAATGCTCATTAAAAAGAAAACCAAACCAAACCAAAGAAAGATGAAGAGTCTCTAGACACCGTACACCCTATTGATCTACACAGGCTGGCCAGTCAGCCAGCACAGGCACCTGAGCTACTCACAGCATGTGCTTTGTCTTCTGCAGCCAGCAGGTAAACTAAGACAGGCTTAGGATCTGCTGGCTGCTTAGGTATTTGGGTTATACTTGTGAATCATGGTGGAGATTGGAGATACTGCTGGGGAAAACGTCAGCAAAGGTCTTGGAGAAGACCAAACTTTTCCATGTGCTATACAGACCTGGGGCAACCTGGGGTTTACCTTTAGCCTTTCAGTAAATCTATATTTAGCTTTAAAGCAGCTAAAAAGTACATATGTTTTTATGGTTGAACTATGGAATACATTCACAGATACTGAAACTTTTTAATTAGACTGTTTTATGTATCACTGTTTTACGTATCTGTGGTCTTCTGTATGAGCTTCTATAGTAAAATATTTTACAAATATCAACACGATCTTTTATGGAACTTTTGGGGAATAAAACTCCCTAAAATTTTCCCATTTTTTTATCATGTACCATCACATTAAAAAAAAAAAAAAAGCTACATAATTGTGANGAGACTCTTATCTTCTTTGTTATGGTTTCCTTATACCTAAACATCGCAGCAAGCCTCTGAGTGAAGTAGACATCACCATTGTTTTCCTTCACAGCCTTTAGTACAATTTTCTCTACTAAAAAATATTCCAATTAGCTCAAACCAGCACAATAATCCACTTATTTTTTACTGCTGCTTGCCTTTAAGCAATAGCTTCGTGCAGGGATGATGATTTATGTGCTCCATAATTAAATTTAAAAAGGTAGATAGTTGTCCTTACATTTTCTTAGACTTTCAGAGCTTGGAAAAATCTATTTTCAAATCAAACACTTGTTAATTCAGATTAACAATAAATCAATCTCTTTTCCTCCCAGTTCCTATACTAAACACAGTTTCACGGAGAAGAAAACTTTAGTTCTTCATGAAACATTTTGAATATATTTGCATATAGAATAACCAGAAAGGACCAAATGACAACTTAGAACACATTTTTATAGTAGAGTTATATCCTATGCCAAATGGAGAGTGTCTTTTCTAGGCTACAGCAAACAAAAAACCTAAAAGTAGTAACTGTAGCACTGCTGTTGCTAGGGGTGTTCTGGCATGTCCCTTTGACTCCTTTGTCCAGTTAAGATACACTATTAATATACAAGGACAATACAAGGATACTTGAAACCATGACTCAAAACCATGAGACTGTTCTACAAACAATCTGAGATTATTTTTATAAAAGCAGGGTTGTGAAGCTTTTATTTATTTTTATTTGCCTTTTTTTTTTTTAATCATTACATCACTTCTCAAAAGTTTCACGTAATTAAGCAGCATTTTGTGTGTGCTTGTTTTTAAAAGAGAAATCAAGATGGCATGAAAGTAAGTACACTTAAGAGGTTGGACAGAAGTACCTGAGACATGTGAGACTCGTGAGAAAGGATAAATCTGTGCACTGCCATGGACTATTTTGCTTGGAAGTATCAGGCAAACGAAAAGAAAACCCAACAGAACAGTTGTGAAGCATTAAGTGGGACACATCATGCAAAGCTTCATGCACTTTCACCTGGAGAACTCTGAAGGTGGCTAGCAGCCACTACTGGTTGGTGGAGATTGGCCTTTGACTTCACAGGTGAGAACAGGTTGAAAAGCTTTTGCAAATCTTTGTTCAGATATCTCAGAGAGCTATCTAATTGCAGAGTGTTTCCATAAATCATAGGAGAATCCTTGGGAGTAGAAGACAGGACAGAAGGGCTGGATGTATGTTCCTGTAGCAAGCTCTGCTTCCTTGGTGCTGCTGTCTACAGCAAACATATGCACAGTCTGAATGCAGGCAACAGATAGCCTTTGAAACTCTTCAAGTAGTTCCATGAAGCCAGGTGTCCTAGAGACTTCAGACTGTAGCAAAGGCTACATGTGAAGGGAGGACTTGAGAATACTCCCAAGACAGCTATGCATGTTGAATGTATCATAACATGCACCACCCAGTTTAGGCATAGGCCAAAAAAAGTCCCTGTTTTCCATAGCTGAGATATTTATACAGGGTGTCCTCAAGGTAGATTCTCTAGTGTCTAATAATGTAGTACATATACTACAACTTATCCTGTAATCAGAACACTGATAAGCCTTCCTTATTTTACTTGGCCATTCTCCAAGCCTTGTAGAAACATTTATTTTTTGGAACTCTGGTCCCAAGTTAGTTGGAATTTGCCAAAAGGCTCAAAGGTATTAATGGAAAACAGAGAGAGAGAGAGAGAAAGAGAGAGAGAGAGAAGCATGCATGTGTGCATGCATGCATACTCATACACATGCATACACACACACAACTTGATCTTAGAAAAAACAACCTGAAAGTACAGTTTAAAACAAACCCTGCAGCAGTAATCTGCATGCTGTACAAGGCCAAATGCATCAGAAAACAGCCGACTGCTTATCAGTTTGGAAAAATTCCCCATCCCTCATGGAAAAAAATAATAAAAATTGAATGATAGCATTAAGCTAAGAAAAATATGATTTTTTTTAAAGACCCAGCATGATATTTTACCTATGTTCAAGCCCCAGCATAAGGGAAGACTCATTGTTTTTCAATTAATGGCACAGTGGTCTGTAATAAATGCTAATGCTGATCTAGCACATTGGAGATCAAAGCCTCAAAAGACACAGAACAACTCATGAAATCATAATTACTGTTTTGATTTAATCCAAGCAGTTTGCTTAAAGCATTTTTAAAGATATGCAGGCATTTTGAAGCAAACAATTTTCTGAAAGCAAAACACAAAATAAGCTGGTTCCCTGTCCTCCCTCTCTTTGCACTGTGGCACACCTGGTTTTGACATTACATAAAACCCACTTGTCCAACCTACTAATTCTCTCATTAGAGTTTTCATGCAGTGTCACTGTCAGCTGTATCATACTGAAATGGAAGCACATTTCTTTTCCATAGGTCTCCTGCTTCCTGCTCAGTATCACATAAGCTATGAAACGATTCGAATGTGCAGTCTTTTAAGATGCAAAACTCCACCTTAACGGTTTTGTAGAACCAGGTCATGATTATGCAGTCGGTTTAATGGGATTAAATCCTGCTGATGAAGTGCTGCTGTCAAATGGGTGGCATGTGCACCTTGCCTTGTCTGACTATGCCTGCTCAAAGGCCTCAATGCTTGTAGGAGCATAAGGAAGATGATGGGGTTGAACAACTAGACACATGGAAAGACAGAGTCAACTTGTGTCAGGTTCACATAAGTACATAGTCAGTACTGCAAGGCTTCTATTTGCAGCCCAGCAGTAGAGTGGTAGTTTCAGTTATTCCTGTGAAGGCCTCAAGGAGACCTTATAGTAGACTTCCAGTATCTGAAGGGGGCTACAGGAAGGCTGGGGAGGGACTATTGACAAGGTCTTGTAATGCCAGGACAAGGGGCAATGGGTTTGAACTGGCAGAGGGGAAATTGAAAGTGGATGTTAGGGGGAAGTTGTTTGCAGTGAGGGTGGTGAGACACTGGCACAGGTTGTCCAGGGAGGTTGTGGCTGCTCCACCCTGGAGGTGTTCCAGGCCAGGTTGGATGAGGCCTTGAGTGACCTGTGCTAGTAGGAGGTGTCCCTGCTACACAGGGGACAGGGGGTTGGAACTGGATGAGCTTTGAGATCACTTCCAACCTTACCATTCTATGATTTCGTGCAGTTGGGGTAGCTAAAGTGTTTTTCCCTAGGAACTGTTGTAATTTTAAACTAAACTCACTAATATTTGTTATGCAGAAAATACATTTTCTTAGTTCAGCCGTTGAATTTTAATGAGAAAACTGTCAACTCAGTGCTAACTCCTATACATCTCAAATCTGACCTTAGGACAATTCATGAGTTGAGGCTCTGCAGCCTGGAGAAGTGAAGGCTTCGAGGAGATCTTGGAGTGGCCTGAAACGGGCCTACAGGAAGGCTGGGGAGGGACTGTTCATAAGGTCTTGTAGTGACAGGGTGAGGAGCAATGGGTTTAAACTGGCAGAAGGGAGATTTAAACTGGATGTTAGGAAGAAGTTCTTTCCAGTGTGCATGGTGAGACACTGGCACAGGTTGCCCAGGGAGGTTATGGAGCACAGAATCATCAAATGTGATCTTGATCACAGTCTGTGATTCTGTGCTCCACAACCTGCCTGGAGGTGTTTAAGGCCAGGTTGGACCAGGCCTTGAGTGACCTGTTCTAGTGGGAGGTGTCCCTGCCTGTGGCACAGGGTGGTTAGAACTGGATGAGCTTTGAGGTCCCTTCCAACCTAAACCATTCCATGATTTTATAACAAGTTGTTTTCCCTTGTTCTTCTTGAAAAGCCTACCCAAATACTTGAGGCCATCAAAGACTGAAAACCTGCAGCCTTTTTAATAATCTAGAAATACATAAAAACGTGAAGCAAAAATAAATTTGGGGGTGTCCTTCCCAACAATAAGTCATTGTACACATTGTCTACCTTTATCCCACATCCAGGGCTAAACTAGGACTTGCTGCTCCATCACCTGATGACTCTTCCCCAGAAGAGAAGAAGAATTGGGAAAAAGAGAGAATTTCCACATGTTCAAATAAAAACAGATTTAACAAAACAGCAAATCTAATACCAACAGTAAGTATACAAATTTATACTATATATACATATATAAAATATACAAAAGTTATACTTTTGTATACAAAGTATACAAAGTATATAAAGTTATACTATATATAGAGAGAGTATACAAAGTATATTATATATACTATATATAAAGGTGACAACAAACAGGAAGAGAATCCTCAGGAACAGAATAGTGAGCAAGGTACTTGATGGATGGAGAGAACAGCAAGCAGGAAAAACCTCCAAAAGCAAGCTCTAGTGTCCTCAGCAAACTTCCCTTTTATGATGAGCATGGCTCTTATGCTCTGGGATACACCTGTGAGCCAGCTTGGGACAGCTTTCCTGGCTTTCCCCCCTGTCAGCTTAGGCCCCTGACTGACTGCCAAGTGCCAACTGCCTGCAAACCATGGCTGGCCTGGGGTTCTGTCACAGCAAAATCAGGGCACACATTAAAACTGGGAGTACTGAACATACATCCTGTTGTGTGCCTAAAATCCTGAGAATTGCAGTCACTAATCACAGGACTAGGCATATGCACATGACCCAAAAAAATGTTATCTCAGCACCAGCTCAACTCTTAAAATTAAATGTCAGTCCTAATTGGAAAACAAATCACAAAGTGCCACTCAAACTACTTCCCTCTGTATGTTTAATAAGCTTTTTCCCCCCATATCCCATCCCTTATGCAATCTTTTAATCAGCAGCTGTATACTTAACATACATGAGGAGAATGTTAACTACAGAGGAAAACAAAAGAAAATGTTCTGTGGAAATAGATGTCATTTTGCTTCCTCTAACTCTAGTGCAGCAATCCAATTTGTTCTAGATTCATTCCAAGTCATTGCAATTCTTTCCACAACTGAACCTTCTCTAGGCACAAAGATTTAAGAAGGATTTCACAAAGCTAAAACAGCTTCTGTGTAACTAGCCCAGTCCTAGCTATGTGCCCCCCAATGAATGAATGCAGTTCTGTACTCAGCTCCTACCTAAGGGAGCAGAAGAAAGATATTTCCCTTTTACTCCCAGAAATAAATGTCCTTGGGGAATAAAGCTCTGTCTCCTTATAGTTATTTTTGGTTACAAAATGCTGAAGTGATAAAGAGGTCTTCTGTATTCTGGAAATCTCCAGATTTTGGAGAACACTGATGTCCTTTGAACTATTAATATGCTTGTGGACCACTGTTTGGGATGGAGCTACCCAATCCCAACAAGCAGGCAAGTCTCATATGTCTCAGTGTGTTTTACTCACAATCCTAGATACTTAAAGATGTTTGGTTTAGCTCCATGTAATATAACTGAGTGATTGTAAATGTTATTCCAGTAGCCAAATTAGCAGGTGAAGCATTTTTTGAAGGCTCAAGGCATCAGGAGTAACTAAGACAGAGGATTTTGAATCAAGGCCTATCTGTATCACAAACCAGAAATGCATCTTCTGTACTTCCCTGGTTTTCTGAGGCTTTAGGATTCACTTATGTAAGCAATTCTGTGTCAAGAGGAAGGACAAAATCTTGCATGCCTAGAGCAGAGTCTTTCATCACCACATGGCTCAGACACGTGACTCCACAGATGGTGGCTTTAGGTGAAGCAACGAAAACAACCACAGGACCTGATATAATGACGAACTCTAATAGTAGTCATTGTGTCTTTTTAAAGCTGTTTCATAGTTACTGAAATGCTACACAGTTTAAAGTTACAGAGCAGACATTTCCTTTCCCTGTTAGTGAGAATGACTGATATATTGGATCCAGAAGTGCTCTGGGTAGCTACCATTAGCCTTACCCCAGTGCATCCCAGAGCATCTTTCTGGGGTGCATTAAGAGGAGTGTGTCCAGCAGACGGAGGGAGCTTCTCCTCCCCCTCTACTCTGCCCTGGTGAGACCTCACCTGGAACATTGCATTCAGTTTTAAGCTCCCCAGTTCAAGAGGGACAGCGATCTACTCGAAAGAGTCCAACAAATGATGGAGGGGCTGGAGCACTGCCCTGTGAGGAGAGGCTGAGAGACTTGGGGCTTTTTGGTCTGGTGAAGAGAAGACTTAGAGGGGATCTAATCAATGTTTATAAATATCTGAGGGCTGGGCATCAAGACGGAGGGGACAAACTCTTCTCAGTTGCACTCTGTGATAGGACAAGGGGCAATGGATGGAAACTACAGCACGGGAAGTTCCACCTCAACATGAGGAAGAACTTCTTTAAGGGTCACAGAGCAATGGCACAGGCTCCCTAGAGAGGCTGTGGAGTCTCCTTCTCTGGAGACTTTCAAGGCCTGTCTGGATGCATTCCTGTGTGACCTGTGCTAGATTCTGTGGTCCTGCTCTGGCAGGAGGGTTGGACCTGATGATCTCCAGAGGTCCTTTCCAACCCCTAACATCCTGTGATCCTCCCGGAGAAAAAGGCTCATTGGCTTGAGGGAGAGGCAGAAGATGGACAAAGCCTGGCAGCTTGTTCACTCCTCTGGGATTGTACTCTTCCCAGGTACAAAGCAGAAAACATCAGCCCACATCCATGCTCAGCCACAAGAACGTGAGGCATTTCTGTAAGGAATATGGAGATATGGCCACACTAGGGACCTAAGAGTAGAAAGGAGGAGAGAAGAATATTCCCAGCATGAAAAAGGACGAACAGAAAAAAATATTAAGTTCAGATATTGCAGGGAGAGGGACTAAAAAACCAAATGATACTGGGCAAGCAGAGAGACTATGGATGGATGAAGGTGAATAGTAGGAGACTTTGCAAGGCAGATGTTTGTTTTCCACAGATGGATATAGATGGGACTGTAATTTTTTAATCTTAAAACTGCACAATAAGGATATATCTTGGGTTTGTTTCTTTCCCCTGATATATTTTTTTAACTGTATCAGTGGACTGCTCCAGGAGGTGCAAGAAAAGATCTTGTGCAGTTGTTTTATGTTTTGTAACTATAAAGGCTCTGCTCTGGCCTTGCTTTTTGTCATTTTTGTCAGATAATTTGGAGATTAAATTAGATAATCAGCTGCTGTTTGGGTTTAACACTGGAAATACTTGAAGATAGGGAGTTTTTAATTAAATCCTGTATTAAGGAAGAAACTGTTGTAGCTAGTATTATTCTTAACTGACAAGTTTTTGATTGAAAAGATGAATGAAAGTTCAAAATAACAATGTTAAAAGCAGCCGTGTACCAGAGTTGGACAGAGTACTTCTTTTCTCTTTCCCTTTTCCCCCTCCAAAGCACTGGTGAGTTAGGAGTAAATCAGTTTGGGGTTTTTGGCAGCTATTTCATATCCCAAAAATGAAGTGTTGATCTTTGTGAGAATCTAGAAAGGACAGGTTAATAAAGGGTTGTTAATAAAGGGCTGCATAAATCCCAAATCTGTTATTAGTATGATGACTAAGCAGATCTGAATTTCAACTCAAAACTGCATTGCAGGAGCCAGTGCATAGCTGTTTAAGAGAACTTACCTTAGTCTGTTACTCTGCAATCTCAACTTTGACTCCAGAGTAGTCAGGGTCAAGGGATGTTTGCACTCTGTGTTTCCAAGTAAAAATCTATGTGATTGTATTGTTGGTTTAATGTGAGGGTGTAATTTAACTGCAGCATCTGAATTGCCTGTAATAGAAGGCGTAAACAAGCCTTAAGTACTATAGGCTCAGCCTAAAGAAAATATGATACTCTTTGCTAACCCCACTGACATCAAGGAGGAAAGGAAAGATAGAATCATACAATCATAGAATCAGTCAGGGTTGGAAAGGAGCACAAGGATCATCTAGTTCCAACCTCCCTGCCATGGGCAGGGACACCCTACCCTAGATCAGGCTGCCCAGAGCCTCATCTAGCCTGGCCTTAAACACCTCCAGGGATGGGGCATCAAGATGAAATGTGTTTTTGGCTCACAAATCCTTTTTCAAGTTGACATTCCCACAGAAACTATTTTTAAAAAAAGAGGAATGATCAGGGAATTCTGGGATTTAACATGGAGAATCTCACTGTCCTACTTTAGGATGTGCCTTTGCTGCAAGGTTTAATATTCAGGTGTGTGAGTCACTCTGTCAAAGCCTATTTAAGATTATGCTTTCACTGATCCTTCATGACCTTAGATATATTCCCGATGTCCTCGTGTCAGCAGCAGTGGCATACTTTGTCCAGTTCTTTCATAATGATCTGTGGAGAAACCTGTCTATCTTTCTGTGAACTGGATATAAATCGTGAGGACAAGTGGCAATTAGTCCTCCTGATAAAGTGAAAGAAAAATCCACACGGCAAAGTTGGCTTCCATCTCTCATCTCCCTGTCTAGGTGGCTCAGGTTGGTTGATGAGCCACTTGTGGCTGTTAAGGGAAAGGGAGTACTGGCAACATGTGAGCAGGGATTGAAGTTAAGAGTGTAGCAATCCTTAATTTAATCCTAAATGGCTTGCAGTGATCTTGCAGAAGGTCCCCTACTTGGTATAGGTATTGTTAAAACCAGAAAGGAAAAAAAATTCCAAAGGGAGCATTAAAAAAAAAATCCTGTGAAAAACTGCAGGAGGAAAACAGGATCTCAAAGACAAAAACAAAAAATCAGATCAGAGGTATCAAATCTTTAGTCAGGGATATGTTTTGTACATAAAATCCACTCAGGTGAAGATTCATCATAATGGCACTCTGACTGTGCATCTAATTATGAGGAAGAAGAGGACCAGAGGAACAGGTTTTTCTGGTGAAGGAGGGGTTTGGTAGTCCTTCTAATACATGAAAAACAAATTGGAGTTGACATAGGACCAGTTTTGAACCCTTCTTCAGGGTGAGCAGCAACTGACATTGTGAAATACATAGGAGAGAGGATTCTGCATCTAGTTTTAACAGAGTTAAGGGAAATGCCATTCAAATAAGCAATGATTGTTGTGCTCTGTCTTGTCCCCTTCTTAATGCATTACAAGCGGCATTTAATTTCAGGAGTCTGGATTTCCTGTGGCTTCTTTCAGTGAGTAAATTAAATCTCTATATTTTGTAGAGGTTTTTTTGCACAAGTCTTTGTTATGAACTGCTCTAAATGGGCAGCAAAACAAACTACCAGAAGAATGAGACCAATTTGCAAACTGACCTCAAGAGTCTTAGTAGTGAAAGCTTCATCTCCGATACCACATACAATACTAATAAACTTCCTCACCTGAAGAGCAGATGCAACCATCAGTGATGCACAATGCAGAGAAGTATAAGACCTCCAGTACCATTACAGTTTTTGCCAAGCCCTACAAATTTATGATAACTTACAATCTTTAGCTTATTTCTTAAAGTTTGTGCAGCCACAGAATTCAATGCAAGAAACACACTTAAAGGAGGTTTTGCAGCCTTTATGATTTTAAGGCCTGAAAATGTCTTGCCTGCTTCTCAGAAATTCAAGAAACAGAGAAAATATAAACAACTTTCATTTCCAATGTCATGATGCTTAGAGCTTGGCTAACAGCTTTGAACACCCGGGGCTGCAGACAGAATATTTATTTTACTCTTAGCTACTCCATTTTTTCTCATTTTCTGCCCCTGCATCTGCCCCCCATAAGCAGATTAAATGGTTTAGAACATTTGTTGATTATGGATTAGGCACTTAGGACTCAGGGAAAACATCACTTAAAAAAAAGAAACAAACAAAAAGTT
>VWYK01061015.1:0-25019 GCA_013399775.1 Semnornis frantzii | reverse complement strand
CCGCTCCCCGACCCCATCACCCATCTCCAGAAGCCACTTGTCCTGAACTTCTCCCTCCTCGCTGTTGAAAATTGAGGCAAAGAAGGTATTCAGGATCTCAGCCTTTTCTTCATCTTCAGTTATAGCGTTCCCCTCCAGGTCCAATAAGGAGTGGAGGCTCTTCTTGCCCTTCTTTTCAGCATTGATAAATATGTAAAAATGCTTTTTATTATCTTTCACAGAGGTGGCCAGCTTAAGTTCTAACTGGGCCTTTGCCTCTCTAATTTTTCTCCTACATAATCTAACAACATCCTTAAACATGTCAGAAGCCTGGGATTGTTCTTTCCCAGATGCACAACTCTACACTTGCCCCTGTTGAAGTTCATTAAATTCCTCCCTGCCCACCTGTCCAGCCTGTCTAACTCTCACTGCATGGCAGCACAACCCTCCACTGTGGTAGCCACGCCACCCAGCTTGGTGTCATCAGCAAACTTGCTGACAGTGCACTCCATGCCCTCATCCAGGTCATTAACGAATATGTTGAATAATACTGGTCCCACTACTGACCCTTGAGGGACTCCACTAGTTACAGGCCTCCAGCTAGACTCTCTCCCATTGCCCACAACTTTCTGACTTCTTTCCTTTAACCAGTTTCCAATCCACCTGACTACTCCATCATCGAGACCACACCTCCTCAGTTTAGCTATGAGGATGCTGTGAGAGTGTGTCGAACGCTTTACTGAAGTCAAGGTAAAGCACATCCACTGCTCTTCTACCATCTATCTACCTGGTTACGTCCTCGTAGAAGGTTATTGGGTTGGTCAAACATGACTTCCCCCTTGTAAAGCCATGCTGACTGCTCCCAATGACCTTCTTGTCCTTGATAGCCTAAGCACAGCACTAAGGATAAGCCAAACCATTATCTTTCTGGGGACAGAGGTGAGGCTGACCAGTCTATAGTTACCTGGGTCCTCCTTCTCACCACATAGAAGGGTAGGATTTTTACTCTTAATGAGGAGCAAGCTGGCTGGAAAAGACCAGATTTCTGAACATCTTCAAAACAGTCTTGAAGTGTTTACAAATTTGACTGTTGAGTCCTATGCATCATTCAAGCCTTAGTCATGCAACAACAGTGTTCTTCCTCCTCATTATTTATACTACCATCATAAATATGTGATAGAATCGTGAAGAACAAAATGCATCAAGCCTTTTGGGGTTTTTTTTGTTTGTTTTTATTTTTTTTTAATTGAGTGATTTCAGCATTTAAAGAAAACAAAGCAATAGTATGGTTACTATAGACATACATGTTAACAGAAACAAAACTCTTCATTTTTGTTTAGTTAAAGTTTCTGGCAGAGTTTGAGTTGACAAATGTTGACAGTCACAAGAACATAAAAGGCACTACTGGGAATTGTATCTGAATAAAGAGCACTAAGAACCCCTTGCCTACCTCTGAAATATTTATGTTCAATCAAACATTCTCGATTAACTTCTCAAGCAACAGTCAGACCAGCCGCAAGTTACAGTTCAACAGAACCAGCTGCTATACAAAGCTAGAAGACAATTTACCTTATCTTTCCCTACATGTTAGGACAAGTGCATTGGCCTTCCTGCAACAATGAAGTAGGAGCAGTAGAATCATGTTAACTTTCAGAGATAAGTTTCATAAGGTTTCATACAGATTTTGGTCCATTTTGATAGTCACTCTTTACACAATGAATCCTTAATCCCAAAGCTGTCATCTACAGAAGTTTTTAATCAGGGTTTGGGCTCATGATCATTTTGTTTTTCTCCATGCTGTTAATAAGAAAATATTTTAGTGATTACTTTTTAGAGGTAAGTGACATCCTGATGTGGAACAGATACTCAGCAGGTACACCACAGAGCCAAAAACTGCTCAAAACTCACCAGGATTGATGAAATACATGGCTCCAGGCATGGATGCATGACCTACTAGTTACCTTAAGAAGTCCTTCATACAGCAGGCTGTTCACTGTGCTGTATCAATGCTCAATACAGCTTGCATATTGCCAAACTACACATAGCAAATTATTAGAATTCATGCAGCTCAGGTTGCAAAATATTTCTGGACTTTTTAGCCCTCACCCTGTCACTGGGTACAAAAGGAGATTGGCTCCATCTTCTTTGCAGCCTTGCTTCAGGTGTTTCTACACATTGACGAAATCACCTGAGCTTTCCCTTCTCCAGGCTCAACAGTCTCCAACACTCTAAGGACTGCAGAAATGCTCCGGTCCCTTCATGATCTTAGCAGGCCTTGATGGGCTCTCTCCGATTGCTCTATATCTGCCTTGCACTGCAGAGCCTAAAAATGGACCCAGTACACCAGGTGTGGACTCGGCGGAGCTGTGTAGAAGCAAAGGATCACTCCTCCTAATGCGGCCTCGGAGATTGATTGTTGCCTTTGCCCATTAAGGCTGTCACCCTCTTCCCCTCCCCCCACTTTCATTTATTTTTGGGTATGCGTGTTTGTATACTTACAAAAAAAACCCACTACCAGCCTGTGCTAATTTTCTTTCAATACTAGGTTTCCTTGAAAAGGGAAAGTTGCAAAAGATGTTGCTACAGCACACATCTTTCACACATCCGTACACAAAACACGACAGTAGTGCTCCAGGTTACATAGGTGGAAGATGAAGCTGGTCACTTTTTCAACTGAAGAAATTCCTGCCATACACAGAGAAGCAATTCTTAAAAGTGATTTTTAACAGATGACTGCAAAATTACCTCCAAGCTGGCACACTACAGTGAATCTTCATGGAAAAAAAAAAATACTGAAAGAGGAATAAACACCACAGTGCGCAACCTTAAAGTAATCTTCTATTTAAAAAAAAAAAAAAACACCAAGAAAGAAAAACAGAAAACACCTTTTGACAAATCCTTTCTCAGACTCGACTTTTCCATTCGCTGCAAAATGCTAGCATTTGGCAAATCTTTGGGAACACAAGAACGAACGACAGCTTTAACCTTCTAGCTGACATTTAAACAAACAGAAGTGGCAAAAAGACGCCTCACATCCTGTGCATTCCAACAGCACAAATACTCTGCTTTACTGCCACGCTTTCAGCTCTACAATATCTTTTTCTGTTTGTTTTGTTCATTTAGATTTTATAAATGGACTGTTGGGCTGAAACTAATTCCCTTAAGGACAGCCACAAGCAGAGGACATTTTCAACAGAGTACTCTTGCTTGTAACTCATCTTACGGGAAGGAAAACTTCCATAGCTTTGGTGTTTTGTCAATCCTTACACATTGCTGGCTGCTGTTTTTCAGGCCATAGATATTCTGTTAAAAAATAAATAAATAAATCCCTAAAACTTCTGCAGTGGAATTAAGTTAATGCAACATCCTTTCACACAAGGAGTAAAAAAAAGTAACAGAAGCCTAGCTCAAAACCAACCTAGTGCTGTGACAGTTGAGGCTGTAAACAAGCCTGCTGTTAAAAGGGACCATTGTTGCTGTCAAGTCACAAAGAATGGAGGTAGAGATATTAAAGCACTACCTAAAATTGAGTGCACTTTATCATAGAATGGTAAGGTTGGAAGGGACCTCAAAGATCATCCAGTTCCAGCCCCCTGCCATAGGCAGGGACACTAGTACAGGTCACTCAAGGCCTCATCCAACCTGGCCTTGAACACCTCCAGGGAGGAAGCATCCACAACCTCCCTAGGCAACCTGTGCCAGTGTCTCACCCCCCTCACTGCAAACAACTTCCTCCTAACATCCAGTTTCAATCTCCCCTCTGCCAGTTTAAACCCATTGCCTCTTGTCCTGTCATTGCCAGATCTTGTCAATAGTCCCTCCCCAGCCTTCATGTAGCCTCCGTTAGACATGGTAAGGTAAGCTACTGTAAGGTCTCCTGGAAGCCTTCTCTCCTCCATGCTGAAGAGTCCCAACTTTCTCGGCCTCTCCTCAGAGTAGAGCTGCTGCAGCCCTCTGAGCATCTTCATGGCCTCCTCTGGACCCGCTCCAAGAGTTCCATGTCCTTCCTGTGCTGGGGGCTCTAGAACTGTACACAGTACTCCAGAGGGGGTCTGATGAGAGCATAGCCTTGCTTCTCCATTCCCCTCAGGAGGCAGCACTGGACAGATACAGGACAATACAATGCCTCGACTCTTGCCTGGTATGTCGGATCATCAAATGTACAAAAGATGCGCAAGAAAACTGCTTTTGTGTTTATAATTTGCCCTAAAATGACAGATTTAATGCCCTACAGAATTACCTGTTATGTAACATGCCACTCAGTCAAATCTTCTAGAGCAACACAATGTCTCGCACCAAACTACTAAATAATTTGCTTTTTATGTACATCTGCTGTCACATTCAGCAAATCTACTTAAGTTTCTCCCTGTGCAACAGGAAATTGCATTAAGAAACACATTCCATTAGAGCAGACAGCCAGTGCTTGCCTTTCAATTGCTCCTTTGTGAAGTTTCTGAAATGCTAAAACGAAAATTCTACTCAATCAACATGCACTCTATAGACTTAAGTAAGTCAGGTTTAAGCAGATGACTCATGTTAAAGTAATACAATACCAAGTGTGCTTCGCAAAGAAGAAATTCAGGTTGACTGCTATTAGCAACTTCATTTGTGTGTATGTGTCTATATAGCCATAGAACCACAGAAGTGTCAAGGCTGGAAAAGACCTGAGACCATCAAGTCCAACTGCTCACCTAGAGCTCACAAACCCACCACTACTGCCAAGTCATTACCACCAAACAATGTCCCTAAGCACTGTATCCACATGTTTTTTAAATGCCTTCAGGGATGGTGACTCCAGCACCTCCCTGGGCAGCCTGTTCCAATGCCTGATAACCCTTCCTGTGAAGATATTTTTCCTATTGGCCAACCTAAACCTCTCCTGGCACAACTTGAGGCTATCTCCTCTTGTCCTGTTACATATTACATATAAAAGACCAATCCCCAGCTTGCTCCAACCTCCTTTGAGGTAGTTGTAGAGCATGACGAGGTCACCCCTCAGCCTCCACTTCCAAAGACTAAGCCCAGTTCCCTCGAGCATTCCTCAGAAGACTCATGTTCAAGGCCACTCATGGCCACCTCAGCTGCTCTTCTTTGGACACACTCCAGCACCTCGATGTGCTTCTTGTAGTGAGAGGACCAACACTGAACACAGTAATCATGGTGTGGTCTCACCAGTGCCAAGCAGAGGGAGACAACTGCATCGCCAGACCTGCTGGCCAGGCTATTCTTGATACAAGCCAGGATACCATTGGCTCTCTTGGCCACAAGCTCACACTGTTGGCTCAATATTCAACCAACACACCCAGGTCCATTCAGCCAGTTTTTCACAGAGCATAGCGTGTGCCCATCCAAGCCATGAGATGAGTCCTTCTCCAGGAGGATGCTGTGGGAAATTGTTGAAGGCCTTACCAAAGTCAAGGGACGTAACCTCAACAGCCTTTCCCTCATCTAGCAGGCAGGGCACCTTGTCATAAAAGGGCCGAGGCAATCCCAAGCACGAAGACAGGCTGGGCAGTGACTGGTTGCAGAGCAGCCCTGAGGAAAGGGACTTTGAGGTGCTGGTGGACGGAGAAGCTCAACATGAGCCAGCAGTGTGCATTTGCAGCCCAGAAAGCCAGCCAGAGTCTGAACTGCATCAGCCTCCCAAGGGACTTTGTCAATCAATCTCCTGACCAGGGCAAAATCTGCCCTACAGAAATCTCAAGGTGGTTGTTCTGTTAACTTACCTCCCTACTTCTCTGAGAACTGAAAACTATCATTTCATGCTTACTATTCCCAAGACAGCCTCCAAGTCTATACAGGCAGGTGTTGAAGTCTTTAGGATCACTACAATAGCACTATTATGCCCCATCTGTTACTGTTTATTTTTACTGCTTAGGAATCCTGGGGACCCCAAGAAGCCATTTGCAAATGGTAGATGGAAGCACAGTTTCAAAAGCCTTGTCCTGTATGTAAAACATATTTTTTAATGTACAAGTTATTCATGCATTTAATCCAACTATATCTCAGTTTTGCACTGTGAAATTAAATATATATGTGTGTGTGTATATATGTATATATATATATTTTCTCTTCCTAGACCACAAGCAGGATACTTCGTTGGTTTATATTGCCCTATCATACCACAACTGCCTTTTACATCTCTTAAGCTCCCTACCCTGGATAAGCAGAGGGAACAACTTAGAATCATAGAATCAACTAGGTTGGAAGAGATCTCCAGGATCATCCAGTCCAACCTATCACCTAGCCCTAGCCAATCAACTAGACCATGGCCTCTTTTAGTAATTCTTTCAGTAAATGTTAGTAATTCTTTCTGCTTTTAGCTATTTACACATTTAAAGAGCCCTGCATTTTCTGCTCTTTGACATGGGTTTTGTATCTAATTAAAAAAATGCTACTAGAAGGACATTACTTTGTTCTGTGCTGGTAGCATTGGCCTTTTAATTTGATTTGATTACTGTTGCCTGTCCAGAACAGCACTTCAGAACATTTGACAAGTCAGTTTTCACTTAGAGCACAGCTTATATAGTAGCTATGATGTTAGATAACTGAAATAACATCACTGGTGAAGACCTGCACAGGTCTGTAAGCAGGTTGTACCCAGTACTTCAACACAATCTGACAGGTCTGCAGCAAACATGTTCTCTTTGAACCTTCTCTAACAGTAGCAATGTTACTGAACAAAGCAATATGAGTTACTGTTCTCCAAAATATAGAATATACTATTTCTTCAGCAAGTTTATTAAAAATGAGAAAATTTTCTATTAAATATAGTGACTCATTTAAGGACTTCAGTGAGACTATAAAGGACAGGTAATGAAGAAGCCAACTCTAGTTCTTAAATGAAAACTCGTGTACATTGGACTTCAACGGCACGCTTGTTAAGTAACTTACACACAAGTGTCAATGTTTAAAAAAAAAAAGATAATCATATGCTTCATCTAAGCTGATACATACTTATTTCAAAATAGGAGAGGCTTGAATGCAGAACTGTGTCATTACCTCCCTGTACAAACACCTATTGTTCCTTTTGTTCCTGTTGCTTCCAGCCAGCCACAGCCCCCCTCCTCCTCCTTTCCAAGAGCTGGAAAGCACATATCCACAGTATTTCATGGAAGTAATGTCTTGAAATTGGTTATGCCATCCCATCATTCAGATGTATTGATTTATACAAGTGTGCAGACAGGTCATGCTTGCTGTACAGTTAAGTCAAGTTAGTCTACGCTTGCAAATATCCACCCCCACTTCAGGTTTTTAACATAGGACAACTCATGAAGCTGCAAGACATTGAAATGTTCAGTACTGAGGACACAGGAACAATCTGTGGACTCTGAACCCCATTAGAAAACAGCTGCATTACAAAAGAGTATAATCTGACCAACATTTTATGTGATGACACAGACAGACTCTCATAGTTGAGCTTTAGACACCAGCAATGTAGCTGGCAGGAGCATTGTCAGGTCAGCTTGCAATCTCTGCGTCATCTCCAGCCTAGGCACTTTGCTAAACAAAATACAAGCTTCTGATCTTTCAGAGCTCACATACTACAAACCTGTGAGATGTTTAGGACACAACATAGCACACTTTTCAGTCTCTAACAGCAGTCAATACCGGCCGCTTTGCCAAAAGATGCAAGAAACTCTGCATTCAGTAAGCAACAGCTGGGCACTAGCTCAGCAGATCTTTAACCCTTTGCCAGTTAGCCTTGTACCAGGACTACTCAATTTCCTCCAAAACTTGATGGTTTATAACCCAAGTCCATTTTGGAGGGAATAGCTTTGCCCAGCCAGCAAGAATTCTGCACAGCCTTTGCAGTTACAAGCTACAGCAGCACATGGCACGTGATGCTTGAGACCAAAAGACAGCAGAAATGCATTTCACGTCTGGGAATTTGGAAAAAGCCTGAGCAACTACTAATTATGCTAATTTAAAAAGCCAAGCATATACACAGAAGCACAAATACATGTCCTTAGCAAGACTTGACCAGCTCTTATCACAGAATGGTCTGGTTTGGAAGGAACCTTTGAACATCATCTACTCCAAACCCCACTGCAACTCTGCCTCATTACATGGTTTTAACAACTACTTTACTCATGGGGTTTTGCATTCATCACTAAAGTCTGGTCTGAATTCTCATCCATTTACAAATAGGTATTAGGCAGATATCAGCAAACATAAGAAACAGGCATTTGCAGCACACTTTGTCTTCTCCTAGAAGATTACTATACTTTAAGGATTTTGAACTCTACCTTTTCAGGGTTACTGCAGCCAAGGTTACACTCGAGTTTCACATTCCCCATCAGTCTCTCCTTTGGGGGTGTGAACAACGTCCACCATAGCACCTCTGCTTGTTGGTGCTTCTGTCACTCAGAGGAATTTATGGCCAATGCATTCTGGGAACCTCCTGGAGTGCCTAAGTCCTGCAGTATTGTCCATCCAATACATATCAGGGTGGCTGAAGTATCCCATGATGACTAGGGCTTGTGAATGTGAGGCTGTTTCTGTCTGTAAGAAAACCTCATCCAGTGCACAACTCAGACAGTCAACCAAGTCCTGGGCTGCATCAAGAGCAGCGTGGCCAGCAGAGAGAGGGAGGGGATTCTGCCCCTTTACTCTGCTCTTGTCAGACACCATCTTGATTACTGTGTGCAGTTGTGGAGCCCCGAGCACAGGAAGGACATTGAAGTGTTGGAGCGGGTCCAGAGGAGGCCATAAAGATGATCTGCAGAGCTGCAGCAGCTCTGCTATGAGGACAGGCTGAGAGAGTTGGGAATCTGCAGCCTGGAGAACAGAAGGCTTCCAGAAGACTTTATAGTAGCCTGCCAGTATCTGAAAGGGGCCTACAGGAAGGCTGAGGAGGGATTATTTACAAGGTCTTGCAATGACAGGACAAGGAGCAATGGGTTTGAACTGACAGAGGGGAATTTTAAACTGGATGCTAGGAGGAAGTTCTTTGCAGTGAGGGTGGTGAGACACTGGCACAGATTGCCCAGGGAGGTTGTGGCTGCTCTCTCCCCAGAGGTGTTCAAGGCCAGGTTGGATGAGGCCTTGAGTGACCTGTACTAGTGGGAGGTGGTCCTGCTTATGGCAGGGGGTTGGAACTAGATGATCCTTGAGGTCCCTTCCAACCTTACCATTCTATAACTCTATGATCCACTTGGTCTTTCTGGTTAAAGGAATAGTACCAGAGCCCCACTAGGAAGTTCCTGCCTTCCCTTTAACCCTCATCCATAAAGTCCCAGTCAGCTCTTCAACCAGCCCCAGGAAGACAGCTCCATGCACTCCAGTTAGTCACTAACACAGAGGGCAACACCCTCTCCTCATGCCCACTGCCTGTCCTCCCTAAGAAGCATGTATCCTTTCATTCCAACACTCCAGTCATAGGAATTATCCCAACACATCTCCATGATACCAGTAAGATCACAGCACTGCAGGTGTGCGCATATCTCTAAGTCATCTTGTTTATTCCCCATGTTGCATGCACCCATGCTCTATAGTGTTGGCCAGCACTGCACCAATTCTATTCTCTTTTTCACTTCCAAGACAAGACTTCAAGAGTTGAAGATGGGTATGCCATTTTCAAGTATTTGATTACATCAAAGATACCACTAAACCATTTAAAATTTCAGATATGTGGTTTAAGTGCTGTGCTCTAACATACTTCTTACTTCAGACAGCCAAGACACGTGAAAAATCTCTTTAGGCACTGACTTCTCACGCAAGAATCTGAGGGCTCTGTTTGGTTGCTGTATGGAGACTGGGGAAAAAAAATTATGACAAACTGTACTATTCAATTAATCTGTCTTTCAGCAAACGGATGATATTCTCTGACACAGTTCACAACTCTGTATGAGCCAGGTCTTGAAGACAGAACAACAGAATACCTCTGATGGTTTGAGGCCATTTTGTCTGGATCATTCTGCTTTATCTTGTGTATTATGTAAGTTGCCAAAAACTAAAATTTGATTTTCATACACACAGGGCATCTGAAAACTGTACATGAATGCCGAGATATTGAAAAATATCCAAATTTGCAATCAGAATCATATTAAATATGCAAATTATATTCAGAAAACAGTTGTGAGGGCATTTCGAGTCAAGATTTGCAAAGAATTTGATGCGTTCAAATCATTCTGGAAGCTGGAGTTGGAATAGGAAAAACCTCTGACAGTAGCATACACTCTCATGCATGTAGTAGTTTGAGACAGAAATCAGCATTTAAAGGTTTAAATGAATGGAAAAGACTGTCTTCTCCCTGTTGAAGGACTGAAGGTTTTGAAATCAAGTTGTCATTTTTCAGAAGTTTAAGTACCTTTTGTACTGTATTCCAAAGCTGTTAACCTTTAGGTAGAAGCCTCACAGATGAACTGTACCACTGTCTCCTTACAAATACCATTAGGGATCAGAATTGCATAGATCCTAGCAATTGTTCAACTGTTCTTGTGTAAGGTAACACTTAATGTTAGGTAAAAGAACAACAGCAGTCAACATGATGCAAAGTCTTCTATACATTTTAACAGGCAAATCTCACTTGAAGAGGTGCATCAGATGCACAATGTAAGAGGCGAAATCACTTATCTGTATGACAAAAAGAACTGAGTAACCCACAATGATTTCTTTCCAGTGCAGACAGGTACTTACAGCCCTGAGTTCTGAAGCATGAAACTGAAGGGTAAGTAACTTAGACAACTGGTAATAAGCCAACAAGAAGTAAAAAAATCTCACAAGAAAAGCCATTGTCCAATATATTTAAGAAAAAAAAAAAAATTAAACCTTCTCAACTAGTAAACACAGTAAGAAAACTAGAAAGCTCAAGAGAGCTTGTATTTCATCAAGTCACCCCAAGGAAAACAGCAAATTTGCAGTTTTAGCTCACTATACAGTATCAGTCCAGATGTGGTGAGATGGAATTTAAAAGCCCTAAGTGGAATAAAAACCTTACTTAGCCAGCTGTGTGGTTTATCAGCCTGCTGTCACCTGCAAGTATTGTGAGCAGCAGTCGGGATGCTGTGTGTGGTTCGTAGGGACACAGCACGCTCAGCTTCACCTCCCTCTGTGGACATTAAGACAAGAGGTGGCTACCATTTATATTGCTTTCCTAATCTTCCTGTTAATAACAATCAATGAGGGTGACAACTGAGTTTATTATACATGACATTGTTAATAAATGGCCTTGACAATGACTCCGTTCAATCTCTTCTGTAACCTGATTCCTTCACAATTACTTTCGTGGTTTAAAAAGAGCTTTGGGTGCTTTCTTCATCTTTGGCACATCTCTAGCTGCTTGGACACACTATCTCACAGCTAGTTGCCTTTCCTTCTGCACCTAGCCTTCTCAGATACCACAACTTCTGTTGGCTAATTCCAATTCTATGTGAAAAAGCATGCCCATCACAGTATGAGAAAACCATATGTAGTCAAATGATGCTGATGAAAAAAGGTTGGACATGTTATTATAAAATAGACAATAAATCATAGCCTTACTCTTTCCAGGTATCTCACTCTAGAAGTACCTCCACAGGTTCACTTAGCAGTATTTGCATGTTAAGTATGTACATATGCAGCATGCATACCTAGGATAAACTAGCCTTTAACAGGGTTCCTAACCAAAACTCTTGAATGTAACTAATGTGGACTAAGCTCAAGATGTCAGCAGGAATCAATTAAAAGCTTTAGAATGCAAAGGGATTTCCAACAGTGATGAAGCTACGATGCTTAATGTCTTCAAAACACAAACAAGAACGAAGAGATGGGTAAGTTGAAAAGCTGCTGGCAAATGCTGTCAAGAGCATCACAACTGAAAACTGACACTGAAGAGGAGCGGAAAGCTCTTCAAACATGTTAGGTGAAATTCAAGACTGATGAATGAGAAGTATAAAAAGGAGGGAAAATAGTAAGTATAGAAGCAGCAGTAAGCTCTGAAGCTAGCTACTACTAATTCAAGAAAAGACTGTGGAGTATCATCCACCCCAGTTCCAAAATGTCAGCTCAGTGCTCAGCAGGAATCAAAGACACAAACCATAATACTAAAGACCACTAGAAAAGAAATAGAGAACAAGAATAGAAACATCCTATTATAGCACACTCTATGCAAAAGAGCTGCACAGTTATAATTACCACTCCCAAAAAAAGGAGAAATAAAGATGTCACAGAGAAGATTAAGCATAAAGTGTAGGTAGAGACTGGCTCCATTATAAGATTCCTCACATCAGGAGAGACAGCAGAAGTGAGACTATGAAAATGTGGGTTCTAGAATCACGAGTGGGAGAGTTAAACTGAATCAAATAATAATTATATTTCATAACAAATGGTTAAAAAGCTAAATAAAGGTATCAACTTGCCTAAGTTTAATAGCAGCAAAATACAAGTAGTTCTATCTCAAAGATAATAGTCTGTAGCTACAGTTCCTCAATTTAGTTAAGAGTTCAAAGAGCATAAACAGGTTTAAAAAAGAAACTCAAAACACCACAACGAACATCAGCTATGAAAATACCTGAAAAACATTGCATTCACAGAATCACAGAAACATTCTGGTTGGAAAAGACCCCCAGGATTATCAAGTCCAAACATTATCCCTATTCTACAAAATTCACCTTTAAACCATATCCTCAAGTACCACATCCAAACGACTTTTAAACACGTCTAGGGTTCATACTGCATTCAGTTGCAGAAAACTAGAAGAAATCTGATATATTAATACAAGCTTGCTCAGTTTCCTTAGCTCCAAGTAACCACAGAGTTCATTTGACCTTTGCTGCAAAACAGCAGAGACAGAGAAGTGGAATCAAATTTTAGTATCTGTAATAGGGATAGTACATCAAACACAACCCCATTCATCAAAGTTGCTAGGTATGTCATCAAAACACAGTGTTTTTAAACTGTTCATTAAAACAATTTCCTTTAATTCCCAGCTCTCTTTGGGAATTAAAGTTTTGCCAGCAGAACGTTACCTCCTCAAAGACCTTTCTGCTGAAGTTAATTGGAAATTTGCAGTAACAGGAATATAAATCCTTGAACAAACTACTACCCTCCTTTTAGAAGTCTGCAGCTGATTGATGTACATTACCTTCTTCCTCATGGGGCCATGCAAGGTTTGAGAACTCTTGCTCAAGTATTTTACCTAACTTACCTACTTGAAAACTTTGTCTACAACTTCCATGGCACGGCCAGCATTCATTTCAGCACTCAATCTTTGCATGAATTCATGTGTAGTCCATGAATTTGTGTTACTTCAGAATATACTGTTCAGTATGCAACACATTCCAGCAAGAGTTAGAGCCCCCGCTTTAAACAAAAAGTTCAAGTTTCACCAAGTCTACAAGTTTTAAAAGAGTAGTAGCTCTGCTGCATATAAATTCTAGGGCAAGAAATTCAATGAGGATTTCTGAACATCTTAGAAATTCAACAGCAAAAAAACAGAACAAATACAAATTGGTTTGGCCTGGAGGGTTCAGTTCAGATGCCATCTTCACCAGAGCAAGCATGAGAGCAATAGGATCTCTTCTCAGAATGACACAAACAAAACGCTAAGCCAGCCAGCATTTCACTCAGCAGAGGCCTTGAAGGTTACAGCTGAAAGCCACACAAAAAAAAACCCTACTGCAATATAGCTGTCCCTGTGTCCCCCTTTCCCTTTACAGTTAGAAATAACAAATACTCCAGATAAATGGCTAACAGGACAGCAAGGTGAGAAAGAACCATTAAAACTATATTGGTCACCGCAGATAGCAGCCTCTATAGTACTACACTGAATAATTTATGAAGAAGTTTCCATTCCTACAGAAGTGTCAGTTCAACTCACTCTGGCTTGTCCACTCTGTGCACACTAGCAGTTGCCAGGGTGCAAAATAAGCTTGAGGGGAGCCCTGCCACAAGTAATACTGGCCAGTAGCACTTGAACCTTGCAAAAAAAAAAAACCCAACTAAACAAAAAATACTACCCAATGTTCTATGCAAACGAAACCTTTGTTATAACGAGTTTGGTAGGGAAGCAAGGGAAAAAATAGCTACAACTTCTTTTCAGGTCCTTTTCTACTTTTATTTCTAGAACTACCTCTTCCTTGTAGCACATCTCTGGGTAACTTCTCACATGGTGGAAAATTTTACTATGAGACTTCTTTCTCTCCTTTCTTTTCGCCTTTCCATTGGAATTTGAAATATAATTCCAAGATAACCATCTCCTCCTGCATCCTCAGAATCCTTCATGTACAGGTACACAACAGGCTGTGCAACACCTCCATTCCGCTCTGGTGCTTGGTAGAAAAAAGGAGAGAGCACAGTTAGCCTGAGTGGTAGTGACTGAGCTCAGTTCATCTCCAGCTTCTCACTGTTGAGGCTGCCACAGTACCATCAGCGCTCAGTGCTGTGCCCTGCCACCCTCCAGAACACTGCATGATCCAGAATTACACAATGAAACTGATTTATCAGCCAAAGTTTTATTTATGAGATTTCACGTTATGCATCACAGTCTGTAAGTTTACTGCAATTCATCATCATCTTGAAACCTGGACATTTTCTGCTACAGAAGGGATTGGGTTTAAGCCACTAAGCCTTTGTACCAATCTGCCCTAAATCCCAGTCAGCAGAGGCAAGCACAGCAGTATTGTATCATTCTGGTCAGGACACGTTTTGGTATTCACTCCAACAGAAGGCAGCTGAAGCCAAAAGACAGGAGAATTAGATTCCGTGCTAGATGACTACACTTCATTATGTGCTTTTACAGCACATAGCCAGAAGTTTAAGGCCAGGAAGTAACAATGTGATCTTCCAGTTCAATTTGTGGCCTAATCCAATTCATAAATCTTCCCTAAATTAACTCCTGCTTTTTGAAGTTTCCCACACTGTTAAGGTGCTCTGTGGTCAGTTACTCCTCATTGTTACAAACCTTACACATAACTCCTACTCTAATGCTTTCAAGTTTCAATCCCCCCAAACAGAAAATCTCACCTACCTGGCCCAAGGACCATTCCACTACAGAATTTACGTTTCACACTACACAAATCAAGTCACATCTCCACTGAATATGTTAACTAAGCTGCTCTTTTTGCCATTTTCACTTGGGTATTCTCTGAACTGTTTCAGAGCCTCCTAAGGGTACTTTCTGAACCATTTCCAAATAGCCCAATAGCCTTCCTGAAGAGTTCAAACGTGCAGCTACCATACAACAGCCACATACAGGTAGGAAATGTTTTCAGCTTGTATTCATATATTTAAAGGTTACCAGCCACACAACTTCAGTGAGCTCTTCAACAACCTACCAAATTCTTCCACCTCTTGATACATTCCAGTACAGCCATAAAGCTCATCTTTTCAGCAGCTTCTGCCATGGCATCAAGTGTCCTTCCAAATCAGCTTAAGACTCTATGTGCTATTTGTATTTTTTAAAAAAATCACAGCTTCCTATATAAATTTTATTCACCTATTAGTGAACTAAGCCAAATACACTGTATTAGTGTCTGTTCTACGTCATCTTTGAACAAATGAATTTAATTAGCTTTTTAATCTAAAGCTAATATCTAACCACAACCAATACTTTTGCACAGTGCACTGTTCGTGACTCGGTTCCCATTGGGCACATTACTCTCAATTCCCAACAACATCCCTGCAATCCAGTCACTCCATGCCTCTTTCATGCTGCCAAAGTAACATCTCTGACACACTCCTGACATTTAATGCACCCTAAACCAATAACATCCCTCTCATGCTTGCCCAACAGTATCCTGCATTTCTCATGCACTGGTTTGGTGTATTGTGTGGTCATTTAGAATCGTCCACGACAGAAGCGCAATCATGCACAGAACACTGCTCATAAGATGCTACCCAAGGATTCATCAAGAAGAAAAATATATATGTAGTATCTGGTGGAGCTGCAATAGCAGGTATTTCCACAGTCATAAAATGAGAGGGGTTTCTCTATTAAATAGCTGTTACAATCTAAAAACTGAATGCTTCTCTCCTCGCAGCTGAAGGAGAAAATAATAAGTACTCACTAATGTTTTTCATTATCAAAAAATCCAGTTTTAGTAAATGAAAAGTGCTTGTGGTTACCTTTTATTAAACACATTAACACTTGTCTCTCACGGCAAATTCAAAACCGAATAATGCCTACATAGAATTCTTCCCTTCAACACCACCACTTCACTCTATCGGTTTCTATTAGTGGGGAATAAAATCACTTGAGTAAGGATTTGAAGGGGGAAAATTCCTCCTTCCTTTGCTATTAGGGACCTAAAACACCCCAAACCACAACTAAATTTACCGTTTTTTACCTTACTGTAATGCCAAGATTAAGCATGGTCCATTTGATTTCTAGTATGTTAAGCCAATCAAACAAAAAGTCTCATTTCCTTTTTTTCCTCCCTCTTCTTATCCACTTCAGTTCCAATTTTACAAAAATCAGAGCATTTAAGAAACATTTCCCTCCCTCCTTTCATCAAAAACCATTTCATTGCTAAGAAACCACATACAACAGATAAAATCAAGACAAAGACCAAGTTCACTGGAAGACTCTAGTTCTTTGCACAGAAGATAGTTTCCAAAGACTTTAAATGATCTAAAATAGTGAACATTATTTCATCTTTGGCATTTCTGAGGTAAATGAACATTGCTTCAAGTGTTAGTATCATAAACTGAAGTATAAAGTGAAATAAAGGGAATAAAAGTTATGCCCTAAGGACATCAAGCCTCTAAAAAGCAGTCACTGTTTCTCAAATGTCAGTAATATGTCAACATCTGCTCTGTGGGCTTCATAAGATCATGTTCTTGATACAAGAATCTCATTTCTCTATCTGAAAGACTGGCATCTGTAGAATTGCCATGAGTTTGGACAAGGAAGAAGAACAACCTACATATTAAAGGATAAGCTATTGAGAGCAGTGTTAGGAAAAGGGGCCTGGAGGTGCTGGTGGACAGAAGGGTGACCAAGAGCCAGAAATGCACCCTTGTGGCTGAGAAGGCCAATGGCATGCTGAGGTCCATGAAGAGTGTGGTGAGTAGACAGAGGTTCTCCTCCTCCTCCTCTGCTCTGCCCTGGTGAGGCCACACCTGGAATATGGTGTCCAGTTCTGGACCACTCAGTTCAAGGAGGACAGGGAACTGCTAGAAAGAGGCCAGCACAGAGCTACAAAGATGATGGAGTGGAACATCTCCCTTGTGAGGAATGGCTGAGGGAGCCGAGTCTCTCAAGCTTGTAGAAGAGGAGATGGAGGGGTGACCTCACTAATGCTTACAAATATGTGAACGGCAAGCATCAGGAGGACAGAGTCAGGCTCTTCTCGGTGATGTCCAATGATCGAACGAGGGGCAAAGAGTGCAAGCTGGAGCATAGGCTATTCCATGCGAACATAAGGAAAGACTTTTTCACTGTAAGGATAACAGAGCAGAACGGGCTGCCCAGAGAGGTTGTGGAGTCTCCTCCTCCAGAGACATTCAAACCCCACCTAGATGAGTTCCTGTGTGACCTACTCTAGGTGATCTTGCTCTAGCAGGCAGAGATTGGACTGGATGATCTTTTGAGGTCTCTTCCAACCTCTGATATTCTGTGATTCAGTGAAATCTGGAAGTATTTTTAATTTCATGCCTGCTGTTGAGCAAATCAGCGACAGATGAAAAGCATTTCACCGCATCAAGCTTACACCACAGTTCCTTTTCAGAAAAGTAGTAAGTCCTTACATGTTCATCAGACACAACTCCTATGGCAATATCCTAACATAGATATGGGAATACAAAAACAAAAAAACGGCTATGAAAATCCAAATAATAAAAGTACCACTTCCTAGTAAAGACACATTGGTGCTTCCTGTAGAACATATTCCAATGAAGACCATAAAAAAAACCACAACACCCCACACACCCCCAAACCATTTATCAAGAGAATGTAATGAAAGCTTGCATTTCCAACATTTGTAATTTTGCTAAAATGTCAGCAAGAAGAGATTTGTATGATGCTCTTGAGCCTCTTGATTTATATTTTTTCCCCTCCTTCCTCTGCAAGGGATTAGGAAACTGAGAACTTGTTCCCAAACTGGTTTGGATATACTACCCCTAATTAGACTCTAAGTCTGTGAAGTCAGTATCATGAATGATCTTCACACTTCTCAGAGGATCTCAAATACCATAATACTGTTAGAGAAGATAGACAGAAAAATGCATCTGTTACTCATCTCCAAGTAATTACAGAACCCATTAAAATTGTAAGTGTGAAGGAAGTAAAATATTATTAAGATTAGATGTTGAAATGCAAATTTCCTGCATTAGTTTTTAGTGGCAGTGCAAAATTTTATTGTCAAAGCTAACAATGCAAAATAGCAAAAGGTCAAGAGCTCTTTGCACCATTATGTAGGCACATATCAGGAGAACTGATTTTCAGTGAAAGCCTGTTCTGGCCAAAAAAAAAATAAAAATTTCTCCATTTTGAGGATTGAGTACTACTGTGAACTATAACACTGATTTTTTTTGTTTTTTTGTTTTTAATTCAGCCTCAGAGGTGCTTTAGAATTTTCAATGCTTCACATCCATGTGACACTTAAATCAAAATTAAAGAAACCACATGGGTGACACTTCAATCTCCATATAAGATTAGTCTCTCTAAAGTGACCTACACTATGCACAGCCTCAAATGACTGACTTTTATCAGCCACTCCCTGATGAGGTTTCCTCTCCCCAAGGCACTATTCCACCATTTCATTAAGCCAAAAAAAAAAAAAACACAAACCAAAAAACCCCACCCAAAATAAAAATCAAAAGCCCCTCATAACCCCACAAGTCGAATTCAGTATCATTTAGTTCAAAAAACACCAAGACACAAATAAAAATCCACTGTTTAGTTCAAAAAACACCAAGACAAAAAAGGAAAATGCATCATTTACTCCATAATGGGAAACATGCTGGCTTATTATTTTTCTCCGAAATATTTTGGTACTTTTTCTGCTCCCAACCCTCCACAGTACCACAACATTCACAAAGAGATAGGCTCCTGCATTTACTCCTTAACATGCACTTGTTTGCCTCTGCCCAGCTTCCCTCATGAAGGTCTGAGAACTGACACACCACCATGTCACTATGCCACTCATTGACATTCCTGCTGCCTCCTGCTATGAAAGGCAACACCGCACCATTAACTTACCTCTTCTGTGCACAGGAAAGCTGTAGCTGCCAGCAAGTTAACACTCCTAAAACTTTGCAGAAGTCTACTGGAATCAATGGCTGTGCTCACTACAAAGTATTTGTCTTCAGGGCTGGCCACCAGTGTCTTCAAACGCCATCTCTCACTTGATAATGTTGAATCAGGCAAAAAAACCTAGTATTTCCACTACTTAATGATGAAGCCCACTAATTGGAACCTTGCTTTCTTGTACGATACAGAAAAAAAATGAAAGCAGCAACTCTTCAGTGTGTAGACAGTATAATGTATCACAGATACTTCACAACTCAATTTCAGTCATGTGCTTCACATTTACCATTTCACACTGGGGCACTCAAAATTTAACTTCCACCATTTTCTTGCTCTTCACACACTGTTGGACAGCCTAACTTGTTAACACCTCAAAGAGCTCTGAATGTGTTTGTGCTGGTTTGAGGCTAATTAGAACATTTTAATGAAAAAGAAACAAAAAACAAAAACAATAAAGATGATAGGCTGTGAAAAGAAAATAATGGTGATGTCTACTTCACTCATATGCTTGTTGAAATCTGTAAGAACAAGGACACCAATACAGATACAGTACAGTATTGCTCTCTCCCTGGGAGCTGGCTGTGTCTTCTGGCTTTCTGATGTGTAACCCAACTAATCACTCTGCTTCTAACCTCCCTTGCTGATCCTCCAAACTCACCTTGCACATAAGGCAGACCCTGGCAGAGGGGTGGAAAGAAGGTGGAAGGGTGGTTGGGAGCCCCTCCTGGGGACTCTGTTTTCTGGGAGGGCTATTGTGTTTCTGTATTACCTGTAACTATTTGGGGGTCTGGGTTGATGAAAAGCTCAACATGAGCCTGCAGCGTGCATGCGCAGCTCAGACAGTCAACCAAGTCCTGAGCTGCAGCAAGAGCACTGTGGCCAGCAGGGCAAGGAAGGGGATTCTGTCCCTTTACTCTGCTCTCATCAGACCCCATCTGGAGTACTGTGTGCAGTTCTGAAGCCCCCAGCACAAGAAGCACATGGAATTGTTGGAGCGGGTCCAGAGGAGGGCCACAAAGATGCTCAGAGGGTTGCAGCAGCTCTGCTATGAGGAGAGGCTGAGAGAGTTGGGGCTCTGCAGCCTGGAAACAGAAGGTTTCAAGGAGAACTTAGAGCAGCCTTCCAGTATCTGAAGGGGACCTACAGGAAGGTTGGGGAGGGATTATTTACAAGGTTTTGCAATGATAGGACAAGGGGCAATGGGTTTAAACAGTCAGAGGGGAGATTTAGACTGGATGTTAGAAGGAAGTTGTTTGCAGTGAGGGTGGTGAGACACTGGCATAGGTTCCCCAGGGAGGTTGTGGCTGCTCCCTCCCTGGACGTGTTCCAGGCCAGGCTGGACGAGGCCTTGAGTGACCTGTAGATGTGGGAGGGGGTTGGAACTGGATGATCCTTGAGGTCCCTTCCAACCTTACCATTCTATGATTTCTTTATATTTCTGTAAATATTCATATGTATCGTGTATATGTCTGCTTCTATATTGTGCTAAGCTGTAAATACAGCTTCAGTCCTTAACTTCCAGCCAGCTGGCTGAGTCTAGTCTGGGTGATTTCATTGTGTGTGGGGGGCAGGTAACTCCCAAACCATCACTGTGCTATGCATTAACCCCAGAATGCCCAAGAATGCATTTGCTGCCCTTATAGACAACCATGGCTTGTTAGACTGGAATGAATTTATAGTAAGGGCCTGATCAGCACACATAGTAATGTGGGTTTAATTACAAGGTGGTTTTCTAGTTGATATAGTATAAAGAAACAAGATGGCCAAAAATGCAGTAGCAATACTAGTTTATCCAGCACTCCAACTAGTCCTCTGGGCCTGCAATGCACCAAGCAGCAGCAGCAGAGCTGTTGCACAGGGAAGCAGGCAGAAGAGAGAAGCGCAGTGCCTTGGCAAAGCTCTGGGCCTGAGGCTGCGCAGGGAGAACGTATGCAGGAAGTGTGAAGAAGGGAACTGAAGTGCTCATGTGGCAGTTAAACAGTAAATCATTTGATGCTAGGGTGAGCATTGAAGCCAGTCCTAAATGAGGAGTCATCAACTGTAAAGAAGCTTGTAGAGCCCTACTAAAATGGATTAGCAAGAACACTAGTTCTCAAAACCTGTCAGTTATAACAGTGAAAATTCTTTATCTAGACAGATTATGCAGCTTAAACTTTGCACACAAAGTATAACTGAGGACCAAGGTAACATTTCAATCATTCATGTATTTCCTTAAATAAAAAGGTTTTATTATGTAATCTTAAGAGCTGATCTACTTAAAAGTACAAAGATCTACTTTCCTCTCAGAAGCTTCCAGAAAGAGCAGCAGTCATAAAAATTACTAGTAAGCAAGTTAAAATGAGAAAGGAGTTGCTGTTAAAATGTAAGGTTTCTCAACAGTACAGGTTACTTAAAATCAAACATGTTCTAATCCAGTTGCTCCTTAAATTGATTTCAGAGTAAAATAGAGCTCTGGTGCCATCCTGTCAGTGGAAGCAGTGCTTTGAAAGGTTCTTGTTGCTCTGTAACATTCCCAGATACATATTTCTGCACTCCAGAGGTGCCAATCCAATTGTTTGCATCACTGTGCTCCAAGTTAGGGCTTCAAGAACTATCCCGTTTAAAAGGAGAAAACACAAAACAAACTCAAATCAGTTAAAATATCCCAATCAAGTAACACTTAAAAAATGTAGTCTATGCAACGACCACCCAAAAAGCCGAAGTGGGAAGGTAAGAGAGAAGTAACAGAAATATCTGAAATTAAATTTTGCCCTGAAAAACACAAAAACCACTAGACACACACAGTTTCGCACACATCTGGCAAGAGACTGCACTCCTGCTTTCTTCCTTTTTCCTTTTTTCAAGCCTTCTCTTCCCCAACCAAAAAACCAAACCAAACTCCACCTATGCCTAATAATTTCTACTTTCCTCCCTAAGAGTTTGGTAGAAGTACACAAAGTGCAAATTCAACAAAAGCTGGGCTTGAGTCACTTTTTTCCTAGTTTTCAGCAGGACATAAGATGGAACTTCCTGCAACTTTCACTCCAAAACAGAGACACAGCAGCAGAATACATGGACAGAAATAAGGGGAGTGCTGCGGAATGCACAGAAGGGATTATTGATAGATTTGCTGGGGAGGGAGAGTGGGAATTAAATCCCATAGAAAGATTTTCTTCCAAGAGCAGAAAGAAGGGGAAGAAAAGGATTTGAAGGCTACTATATTCAATAAAATAAACCATGCTACCATATTTGCAAAGTGAAATCTCTTGGTCTTCTGATTTTATTTGAATAGATATGTATTATGACAATTCAGCATTCCAGATAAACACAAAACACTGATATGAAACGAGGCTGAGCTCAAAAGATTAGCTTTGGCTCTACTACTGTTCTGTCTTCTCATTCAATGTATGTAACACCTGTTGCGAGGTGTAAAAAGAGAAGAAAACTTGGTGAGTTGCCTCATTTAAAACAGGAATTGATTGCTTAATAGCCCACATAGCAAAGCATGATTTTAATTTAGAAAGATGCCCTTTTCTATACACACAGAGTGTACTATGAGAAGGTCTGCAGGGTTTTTTTGGATGGAAGTCAAGCCATTGATATGACTGCCAGACCACATAGAATCACATCAGCACAAGTCATGCTACTCTAACTCAATTACACAGCCACTGAGCAATTTCTGCAAGAACATAAGCCTTCAACAACAAACAAAAAATACAACCTACCATATTCTTTTGAGCTCTCAAAAAAAAAATCCTGCACACTGAGAAAAAATAAACCTGTTCCCCCAAAGACTATGAACACAAGTTTAATTATGAGCACAAAACATTTATTGTTAATAACATATCCCATCAGTTTAAACTACTTGTCTTATATATTCTTTCATGAATGCAAATCAGCCAAAAAACCTGAACATTCATTTTAAATGTAGAGGTTTCAAATTAAATTCCTGTCTCAATATTTTCAACCTAGCTTGAGGCAGGCAAGTTGCAACTTAAAAGTTCTGAATTCTTCAGACCCGAAGACAGGTGTCAAGAGTTAGGGCTGGGCCAGTTACTAAAGGACAGACTCAAGCTTTCTCTTAACCCTTGATGAAACTCTTGTCTCAACAGTTTTACCTTCCTTTTTGAAGGAGCAAAGAATCCCACCTCTGAAGTTAGAAAGGATGCAGTAATGCACTCCCTCTTACACTGCAGCAACAACTCAGGAAGCATCAACAAGCTTACAGCCTCGCAAAGTTTCCAGACAAAACAAACCATAAGAAAGTTATCACATTTAAAACATCATAGGTTATAAAGATAGATAGTCTGAGAGTTTGGATCATTGAGGTTCCCCATCTTGTCAACTTCCCATAGTTCCCTATTCTACATTTTTCCTTCTGACCGTGTTCATGCTCCTTCACATTACAACAAAAAACATGTAAGAAAGGCACTGTAGAATCACCAGAATAAACTGCTGTCAGATGACTGTATAATGTAGCTCCTAAAGTGAGCACAACAGGTACAAAACTCAAAGGTCCCAGTTGAAACCTGAAACCTTTCATACAGTCACACCTGCACAGATAGCCTGCAACCCTTTTGCATACTTCAATCATGGAAATCAACAAGCTCACTCAAAATTCTCCCTCATTTCCCAAGATAATTTCCCAAGATAAAGGATAAGCTATTGAGAGCAGTGTTAGGAAAAAGGGGCCTGGAAGTGCTGGTGGACAGAAGGGTGACCATGAGCCAGAAATGCACCCTTGTGGCTGAGAAGGCCAATGGCATGCTGGGGTCTAAGAGGACTGTGGTGAGGAGACAGAGGTTCTTCTCCTCATCTACTCTGCCCTGATGAGGCCACACCTGGAATATGGTGTCCAGTTCTGGGCCACTCAGTTCAAGGAGGACAGCACAGAGCTACTAGAAAGAGGCCAGCACAGAGCTACAAAGGTGATGCAGTGGAACATCTCCCTTGTGAGGAATGGCTGAGGGAACTGAGTCTCTCTAGCTTGCAGAGAGGAGACAGGGGTGACCTCACTAATGCTTACAAATATGTGAACGGCAAGCATCAGGAGGACAGAGTCAGGCTCTTCTCAGTGACATCCAATGGCCAAAGAGTGCAAGCTGGAGCACAGGAGATTCCATGTGAACGTGAGGAGAAACTTTCCAAGTAAACTCACTAAAAACTTTCCCTCATTTCCCAAGATGAAATAAAGCAAAATGAAAAGAGATTAAACACCAAAGCAAAATATCCACATGCTAATGCATTCTGAGCACAAAGCAGTACGGAGTGCCTGAGCTCAGAGATGCGTTCCACGTAAACACCTGCTGGTTTGGGTGGCTGCTCAGACTGCCTATGACAAACTGTATTTAACGTGCACCTGTGTTTTTCACCTGTCCTTCTCCAAAGAATGCAGTCCACAAGGATCGATCTTAAACATGCAGAAGAATGCCAATATCCATTATTTTATTTAATTCATTGCTTTCATTCTACTAGTAAAAGTTTTTCCTTTTTTATCCATCCCCAACTCACTCAACATTTCAAGACAAATTTCATCGCTTTTAATTTGTTGTTAAAAAAAAACAAAAACGAAAAAACAAACAAAAAATCCACTAATTCATTAGAAATGTAATTTCTGATATATGACAAATGGAAGTAGGAGCTCTTAAGTACTCACTCCAATCAAAGTACTGGCCTTCATAAAGCATATTAATTCCCAAACCTGCATATGGAAAAATGTGAAATATATTATTTTGCTTTTTCTAATTATCTAGATAGCTATTTAATTGGAACATAATTACAGAAAGTAAGTTTTAGATATGACCTCCAAGGTTGTTACTATTTAGGAATGAGGAAATGTACTGCAGGATAAGACTCTTACCTAAATGACATCGAATCATAGAATGGTTTA
>VWYK01061009.1:8031-31736 GCA_013399775.1 Semnornis frantzii | reverse complement strand
GGAGGAGTCCTTGAGTGACCTGTGCTAGTGGGAGGTGTCCCTGCCTATGGCAGGGGGTTGGAACTGGGTGATCTTTGAGGTCCCTTCCAACCTTACCATTCTATGGTTCTATGACTGTTTTTGGTTTTGTTTTTGCAGATCCCCAATGAACACTTCACATTTTCAGATGTAAACAGAGATGGCTTTGCTCCAAGCTTTTCTCTTTTCATCTAACACTGAATGCAACTTAGTGGTGCCAAATATTGCAAGGGGAAGGTGGATGGATGAGGAGGTCATTGTAATTGTCTGCCCCAGGCTTCTTCACAGGCCGGCTTTCAAGGGGTGCAGTTTGAAATGCAGTGGGCAGATGCAAAGCTACCATAAGGAAGCCTACTCCTTTTGAAGTCAGTAGATATACACTGAAGTTTACTATCTCCAAACAGGTACCCTAGCAATTCTGTGACAACTAGTTAATGAGCTGTCAAACCTTAAACAGCAGTCATCCACTCGCCTGCATCCAGCAAAGTGATCCACAGCCAGAACTGTATATGTAGCATTTAAGCAACTGCCACAGATGGGGAATTTAGAACACTTGCTGAAATCATTCCAAGAATGCCTACACCAGATTTGAGCATCAGCAAGTGTATATAGAAAAGCTTAGTTATCAAGAATGCCATCTAGTGTACCCTGCAGCAAGGCTCAACCCTAACAGACTCTGGATGTAGAAACAAAGTGCAGTTATGATGAACTGTATGTCACTCTGGGGTGTGATAGACAGGACCACTGATGGCAAGCAGAGGAAAAATCAGATGTGGCTGGATCTACTGAAAATCACCTGGCTTACCAAAGCAACTCAGGCTGTTTTGTTCTACAAGATGGCATGAGATTGATACATCATTGCAGAAAACAATTTCACTTCCATCCAGACCATCTCCCTGGTTTTTCACTAGGATGCCCAGGGAGGTTGTAGCTGCCTCCTCCCTGGGGTTGTTCAATGCCAGGTTGGATGAGGCCTCGTGCAGCCGAGTCTAGTTGAGAGGGGTCCCTGCCCATGGCTGGGAGGTTGGAATGGATAATCTCCAAGGTCTCTTCCAAACTAAGCCATTCTAGAATTCTATGTCTTGTGGCAAATCTATAGCCAAAGTCCCCCACTCTTCTATAACTCTGAATCACTCAAATGTAGGCAAGAGAACATTTTGTGGAGCAAAGCTCCTTGATAGCTCCCTGAATTCTGAGATAAGCATTTAGATGTGCAGCTCCAGTAAAGATGCTGGAGAGGCTGTTATCTGGCAAGTGGCTAATCTTAATCTTGCTACCTCACAGTTGCTCTGGTATGCAATAACAAGTTGTAAATACCTAAATGTCTTCTGCCATCCAGTTCACATCTGTCAGCTCCTCACACACAAGACTTGAAGTCATCTTTGGCTAACTTCTGTGATAGGACAATCTGTGAGTCAGCAGTAAAGGTTTCCCATGCTCACTCTCATGGCTTGCAGTGGTTTGCTGCTCTATCTTAACCCTGTTTGTTTTTCATGTGTGGACAATACCACTGTAAATTATTTGCTGTGATTCCTGTGACATTGCAGCTTGCCTTAACCAATTGCTCAGACAAATCTCCAATCACTGGTCATGTAAAAGCATTAGAATTTTTGTTCTACAGCATATTACACAGTAAACAAGGCCTTCATTTTCATCTGTGAAAACAAAGGTTATTTGCTATAGGTCCCCCTGCCCTGCTGAAATCATAACTGTGTCCAGTTTGGGGCTTCTCAAATCAAGATAGACAGGGATCTGCTGGAGAGAGCTGTGAGGATGACTGCAGGACTTGAACATCTCTGCTGTGGAGAAAAACTGAGAGCCCTGGGGCTGGTTAGCCTGGAGAAGAGAAGGCTGAGGGGGGATCTGATCAATGTCTATCAATATCTGAGGGGTGGGTGTCAGGATGAAGGTGCCAGGAGCTTTTTGGTGGTACTCAGTGACAGGACAAGGACCAGTGGGTATAAGCTGGAACGCAGGAGGCTCCACCTCAACAAGAGGAGACATTTCTGTGTGGTGAGGGTGGCAGAGCCCTGGAGCAGGCTGCCCACAGAGGTTGTGGCATCACTTTCTCTGGAGACTTTCCAAACCCACCTGGTTGTGTTCCTGCGTGACCTGCCCTGGGTGACCCTGCTCTGGCAGGGGGTTGGACTCAGTCTCTCGAGGTCCCTTCCAACCCCTAACATTCTGTGATTCTGTGACTTAGTGAGGAAGGAAAGTCGAATGAACAGGGAGCTAGTCCAGCATTTCAATCACTCTACACCTCCTCTATGGTTTTATCAAGGTGTTCAGCTATACTCTAACTTCCTCCTTTATCAGTCAGAGGTAAAGGCTCAGCTGCCACTACTGAGTTTTGTGAAGGTAAATAATATGAAAAACTGTGAAGTGTTTGAACAGAGCAGCAGAAGAAGCAGGTAATATTTTAGACAGATCTCATGCTTTGCCCCACTTCCAGCAGTGCTAGCACCTGCTCTCATCTCTGTAACATATTTGCAATAAGCTTTGTCAACAGCACTTGCAGTTTGTTTTAAACCCATTAATGAAAAAAGTAGATGCTTGAGGTGCTTAGTGAGATTGCTCAGAGCATGATCTGCAGCTTAGCTGTCAGCTACAGCATACCAATGATGCTGCTCCAGGAGGAGGAGAGCTGCAGATTTGCTCTCTCAGATGGCTGCACAAGCACTCTGAAGGCTGACACCACGTACACTACTGAAGAGTATGGAATATGTAGTTTAATAAACTGATCTACCACAGGATACTAAGTGTTTCTCACTCCTGCATGATTTTCACTGAACTGAAATCCACATTTGATTTACAAAACCACTAATAAAAATTTGCATTAAGAATGCATCTCCACTGCTGTCAATGAAACTGCTCCACTTAATGAAAACATGGAAATGTAAGGCAGCAAGGAGAGGGATCATAGTGGTATTTATATTTTATGTTATTTATAATCATTTTATATCATTTCCATTTTATTATTATTGTATTAATTGTATTGTTGTTTGTAAATTTGAATAACATCTTATCAAAACACTAAGGCATCAGTATCCTTACAATCTACATTTTCCAATGTGAGAATAAAAAAAAACAAAGTAGAATTGGAGCTTTCAAGCACCCTGCTTAAGCTGGAAGATCCTTGTCTGCTGTAGAGTCTCCTACCAGAGTCCATTCTCTTTCTCATAGAATCATAGAAGGTTGGAAGAGACCTCAAGGATCATCCAGTTCCAACCCCCTGCCATAGGCAGGGACACCTCCCACTAGCACAGGTCACTCAAGGCCTCCTCCAACCTGGCCTTCAACACCTCCAGGCAGGGAGCAGCCACAACCTCCCTGGGCAACCTGTGCCAGTGTCTCACCACCCTCACTGCAAACGACTTCCTCCTAACATCCACTTTCAATCTCCCCTCTGACACTTCAAACCCATTCCCCTTGTCCTGGCATTCCCAGACCTTGGCAATAGTCCCTCCCCAGCTTTCCTGGAGCCCCCTTCAGATCCTGCAAGGCTACTCTAAGGTCTCCTGGAAACCTTCTCTTCTGCAGGCTGCAGAGCCCCAACTCTTGTACCCTATCATCACAGCAGAGCTGCTGCAGCCTTCTCAGCATCTTGGTGGCCTCCTCTGCACTGGCTCCAACACTTCCATGTCCTTCCTGTGCTGGGGGCTCCAGAACTGCACCCAGGACTGCAGCTGGGGTCTGAGGAGAGCAGAGCCAAGGGGCACAATCCCCTCCCTTGCCCTGCTGCCCACACTGCTCTTGCTGCAGCCCAGCACACAGTTGCTGTCTGGGCTGCACTCACACTGCAGCCTCATCTTGAGCTTTTCATCACCCCACACCCCCAGGCCTGTTCCTCAGAGCTGCTCTCCAGCTCACCCTACCTATATCTGGGCATTTGGCAAGAAAATGGAACTAGGTGAAAAGAGATAAACATTGAACATTTGGGGAAACCTTGCTGAAAGACCCTGTCCTTTTTGATTCAAAGTCTGGCCCTGCTCACGCTGCAGAGCTCTTGATGTCCCTTCAAACTGCTGTCATAGGACAAGCAGCTCACTCCAGCTCCATTAGTCACAACGTCTTGGAAGCACGCAGAAAGCATCTCAGCAGGAGGTACAATTTACTCCATAGTTATTAAACACTGTAAATAGTGAATGGAACTCTCCCTTTGAAGGTAGGTGAAGTGAAAGTCTGACAGAAGGCTGCACCCTTCTGGGAAAATCCACTGCATCAGGAAACTCAAGGGTAAAGAAAGACAACAGGTAGGAGTAAAGTGAAAAGAAACAAAGGGAAAGAAATAATTATATTATTCAGTGAATAAAAACTTAATTTCTGCATAAGTCAGAGAAAGTGTAGGAGAATCAAAGTCAAAATAATAAAAAGAGGGCAGGCTGCATTGTGTGTGCTCATATAAAACCCAATTCTATCTTTAAATACATGATGGTATTTAATGGCAATTAAAATGACTTGAAACTACACATATAGACATGCAGAATAACTCAGACATGCAGAATAACTCAGACATGAAGAATAACTCAGACTTGAAGAACAACTCAGACATGCAGAATAACTCAGACTTGAAGAATAACTCAAACATGAAGCATAACTCAAACATGAAGCATAACTCACCAAATAAGTAGGCATGAAGGGACTGAAAAGCTGATCCATTTCTTGGTAAAACTGGCATGGCTGCTTTGACTTCACCATGTCAAACCTGGCATTGATTTATGCCAAATGTCCTCCATTTCTTCTTCTTAGAGAATAGATTGGCTTCAGCCAAGCAACCTCTTTGAGAGCTTCACAGCTTCTCATGCCTGTGTTTAAAAACAAAACAGGAGAAAGTCTTTTTCAGAAGCTGGAATGAATGAAGAAAATAGCAGTCACAAAAAATGGCTCAGGTTATACACAAAACACCTTCAAATCCAGGGATTACAGAGCTTTGCTTGATTAACTATCAGACAGAGGAGTGGAAGGTGAGTTGACTGACAGATAGCAGCAGTGCATCACAGAGTCACATATCTTTACATAACTGCTTTAGGAAAACGTTTCAAAGATTTTGTGCTGTCTTCAATTTCCTCTCTAGAAAGTTTTTGACATTTAAAAANAAGGCTGTTTGGAAGAAGCTTCCTTAATCATGCATGACACAATGGAAGGAGGAAGGAGAGCATTTTTCTCCAGTCAGTCAGAGCCATCAGAGCCCCACAATAATAACTTCATGGCTTTGCAGAGACTGGGGAGGGGGAGTTCTTTCAGTCATCACCCTCTTCATCACTTTTAGCTGAGTGACAACAATTGAGAAAGCACAAAGCAAAAGTTAGCTCTCAAAACATTTGAAGAGCCCAGAAGCCAGATTGAGCACCATTTGCCCAGCAGCTTGGTAGGTTTGGGTCATTGCCACTCCCTGTTTTGCTTTGGTTTTATTTTTCAGAGCTTGGTTATGGAGAGAGGAGTGCAAGATGAGATCCAGAGTGTCTACTTTGTGCCTGAAATGGGAGCTGGATGAAATGCAGGCAGTGACGTCCAAGAAAGTGATCCAGAAAATGCATACAGCAAGTGGTTGTCAAAGCCAGCAGACACTAACACTGCAAAAACACCTTCCTGTTCAGCCTACCATGTTCCCAGAGGCTTCTGCTTGCATCCAGCTCCCACCTTGTCTCCTTAGTCCCTTAGGCAGAGGGAAACACCTGCCTCCAGCTGAGCTCTGCCACAGGCCAGTGCCACTGTGTCATCGTGGTGGAACTGACTTCAGTCAAGGAACAGCCACTTCAGCAACGTGCAGGAGCTGACCTGCAAAGTGAGAGCAGTGCTGCTTCTGAGGGAATTTGTCCTGCAGGTCCCAGTGGAGCTGCACATCCCTTAGGGTGCACTCAGTCAGAGGTTTCAGCTTTGCAAGTGCTGGTACCAAGGTTTCCTCTGGCAGACACTTGTTGTGGTTGAGGGCACTGATGGGCCTCCTTGTCCTTGCCCAGCCCCTCAGGACCTCACTGGCTGTGTGACAGGACACTGGCAGCCCCTCAAGTGCCAGCAGTATAGAACATGAGCTACAGCCCTGCTCTGGGCTGATATCCTAGCTGGTCCCCAGGGAGGTATTCCCATGCCCAGGCTGTCCTGCTCCCAGCTGAGCCTGAGATAGACTCTGCTGCCCCAGGGAGCTCCCTTAGACCCTGGCTGACTTCTGTAGGGAGCCACCACCTCACATTGTGTCCTAACAGGTAGCCCTTCACCTGTCCTATGTCACTACCCACTGTGGGCTTCCTCAATCTCTGTCTGTTGCTCAACCTTCCAGCACAAAAGAAAATGATGTCTGCCATTCCCACCGCTCAGCACCTCCTTGGCAACACCACTGGTCAATACAGAGCAGCTTTCCTTCCTTTTTGCTTCTCCAGCATTAGGAAAAAAGCTCCACTGAACCCTTGAGAGAGAAAAACAGCATTACAAACACATTGAAACAAGCTGTCACTGCCCGAAAATTTCCTTTTTACGAGCTAAGGAAATTCCACTCTTCCAGAGTGACAAGCACAGCACTTCTGAGAAACCCCTGTAAACTCTGCCTGCTGCTCACAAGCTCGTTGGTTTAGCCAGGTTTATTAATAGGAAATACTGGGGAAAAGATGATGAGAAAGCCTGTTTTCAGGAAATCCAAACCGAGAGCCAGAGAGAAACTGTGGGATTTTTCCCCTGCAATAAACCAAACCCCTAAAGCCTTTAAAGGTTCACTCATCATTACACAAATGCCTCTACATAAATCAGTCAAGTATAAAGAGGCAATAAAGTTTAATTCATTCACAAATATCCTGGCAATCGGCCACGCTGGAAAGAAAGTTCAGAGGCCTAAACAGGAACTTGTGAGGGTTTCCTGAAGCATGATTTAGGCAACTTTCACCAGAAGGCGACAGGATCTCCTTAAATCCAGAAGTACTTTCAGGCATATTGTTGTGTTTTGCCACAACTGAGAACCCCTTGCAGAACAATTTTTGGTTCTACAGTTCAGCTTACATTACTAACCCAAATAACACTTACCAAAGGTTTACAACTGACTTGTAAAAATATACTTGGCATCAAAACTCCAAGCTTGGCGTATGAAAGACTGGCATAAGAACTGCCCCAAAGCATTTTGTCTCCCTTCCCACATTTTGCATACAAATAAACAGAGGGAATCTGAAATATTTGTATGTAGAAAAAGAATCATATAGTATTTCCATGTAGATTTTTCACACTTGTGTAATTCTAAAGTGGGGTGGATACCATAGAGTTCATACCCATTCTATTAGAGACATTAAAAATAGCTAAAATTTGGCCAAAAATAAGGAAAAAAAAATTTTTTACAAGTCATTTCTTATTCCAGATGATGGAGAAACCACATTTGAACTTCTTCCTGGTCATTCCTTGCTTTAGTTCTCTGAAGTGGGCAGAACACCACCAGCCCTGGGCATTTTCCTGTGGCAGAGACACAAGGAATAAGAAACAGCCAAAAAAAGATGAGCTCTGAGTTTGATTTGTCTTACACTGACTAACCAGGTCCTAGCTAGGCTTATTTTCCTTGTGTCCCTTCCTTCCAGTAACAGGCCACTGACTTCAGAACAGAAGAAGAGTGCCTGGTTTCTTTGAGCAGTGAAAGCCGAGGAGGACACACAGCACAGATTCTGCTCAAAGAGGTTGCCCCTCTCTGGAGCCCTCCATATCGTCACACAGTTAAGCCAACTCAAAACATCACTTCTCAAGCATGCTTTAGGCAGGCTGAGGATCCTGCCATGAGGCACACATCAAGAGAGGAATTAACTGAGGACCTGTAAAGAGGTACAGAGCTGTAGGAAAGAATATTCCAAGGATTCTCGAGATTTTAGGGACCAAATCACTTCAAACACTCAATTTAAAGGTCCAGTATGCAGCCCTTTTTCCTCCTTCCATTCTTACTCTGCTCTCTTTCCACACTGACACAAAGAATGATGTGAAGGAAACAGTGAAACTCCTTGAGCTTTCCTACTCCTAGACTCTTAAACAGAATTTTTCCTAGGAAAGGGAAAACTTCCTCAACACTCAGAGATGAAAAGAGGGAAAAATATAGTCAAGGTAAAAGTTGTGTAAAGGGTTTTTTCCACCAAAGCTCAGAGGGGATTCTGGCAAGAAACAATCATCTGCATGGAATCAGAGAATATAGCAGAAGGAATGTCTGAAGGGAAGAAGGACCTCCTGAGATGAAGCCAAGAAAGGCATTTTTTTAACTTCTGTACAGAAATATTACCCTTTAAGGAACTGAGGCCCAGGGAGTTTTTAAAGCTGTTAAGCTGGATTTTTTTTTTTTAGGTAGCCACTGAGCTGAGGAGTAGAGTGGAGAAAAGAATTAATGAGTGACTCAGAGTCCACACAAATCCAATTTAGGAGCAGTTTGGGCAGCAGGAGACTTTTCTTCTCCTTCTTTCCCCTCCCCTCTTGTCTTTGAGCTCAGTCATTAGGTAGGATGCAGACACAAAAAGACCCATGGTCCCCATCACCACCAACTAGGTGACATTAGGTAGGATACAGACACAAAAAGATCGTTGGTCCCCATGGCCAGTAGGGTCCTGGGTTACTTGGGAGAATCATAGAACCATAGAATGGAGAGGTTGGAAGGGACCTCAAAGCTCAGCCAGTTCCAACCCCCTGCCATAGGCAGGGACACCTCCCACTAGCACAGGTCACTCAAGGCCTCCTCCAACCTGGCCTTGAACACCTCCAGGGAGGGAGCAGCCACAACCTCCCTGGGCAACCTGTGCCAGTGTCTCACCACCCTCACTGCAAACAACTTCCTCCTAACATCCACTTTCAATCTCCCCTCTGACACTTCAAACCCATTCCCCTTGTCCTGCCATTCCCAGACCTTGTCAATAGTCCCTCCCCAGCCTTCCTGCAGCCCCCTTCAGATCCTGCAAGGCCACTCCAAGCTCTCCTGGAAGCCTTCTCTTCTGCAGGCTGCAGAGCCCCATCTCTTGTACCCTATCATCACAGCAGAGCTGCTGCAGCCTTCTCAGCATCTTGGTGGCCTCCTCTGGACTGGCTCCAACACTTCCATGTCCTTCCTGTGCTGGGGGCTCCAGAACTGCACCCAGGACTGCAGGTGGGGTCTAAGGAGAGCATTCCTTACTAATCCAGACTGATTTTTCACAAGGAAATTAAATTTCCTTCAGTCATGCTTCTGCTTCAATCTTTTATCTCTCTTTAATTAAGAACTCTGAATCACCTTTACCTTGTCAGACTATCTGCTATCCCTGATTCATTTTCCCTTGGTCAGATGAAAAAAAAAAAAAGGTGACTTTTGACTGCTTTTTATTCTTACCTTTGCACAGATGGTCTGGCAAAAGTGCCTAACCTTTTCCTTTTTATTCATTTTTAGCCTGTTTTTTGCTTTTTGGTGCTTCCTTACACAGGCTGTAACCTTTCTGTCCTTGCTTCAACCCTTATAACATTCCCAATAAAGCCATTTGCTGCCTGCATGTACCACATTCTTATTAAAATACTTTATTTTTTTTTTTTACTTTTTAAATTTTCCCTTGCAGTACAGAGGATGCTTGGAAAGGTTTGTTTGTTTTTTTTTTTTTTTGGGGGGGGGGGGTTGGTTTATGGTAAAAATTCAGACAAATGCAGGAACACACACTTCTCTGCAGATTATTTCTAGTCAGAAGGACTTCCTTTGCTNGGGGGGGGGATGGTTTTTTGGTATGTGTCTTTATTTTTATTTTTTTTTTTGCAATGGATACTTTTGGCCTCATTAAATAATTACAAAATAAACCAGAAGGAGCTGGTTCCAACCATTATATGGGAGATAAACAGTTTTTTAAATGTAGCCTAATTAAGTAATTACTCAATAGACCAAACCAATTCTGATCTGCCATGTAGGTAATGTGCAGTTTGCAAAAACTACCTAATTAAAGTAATTACCCAATAAAGCTGATGGTCCTGAATGAGTCACTACTTTTCTTTGGGTAGTTGGTGCCCAGATTAAAGCAACCTAATTGCATTATTTCTTTAAAGAGGTATTCTGATATATCAATCAACATCCTAAGTTCTTCTCTCACTTCCATTACTTTGCATCTTTTTAAGCTGCAAACATCCCAGGCTTCTGCAGTCTCTGGGAGTCAAAAGAGGGAGGTTCCAGTTTCATGTGAAAGTCTTGGATGCCTCTGCAGTGACAGTGTGACTCCTCCTTTTACTCTTCCTATACTTGCATTTAAAAGCGAAATGTCAAAGATCCCTTTTGTAAATGTGGGCTCTCTGGATGGTACCTACTTACCTGATCCTAACATCAGTCTATAGATACTGCTCTGCTGTGAGGGTAGGCTGAGGAGCTGGGGCTGTACAGCATGGAGGAGAGAAGGCTCCAGGGGCACCTCAGAGCTTCCTGCCAGTGCCTGAAGGGATCCTGCAGGAAGGCTGCAGAGGGACTTATGCTGAGGGTGTCTAGAGACAGGCCAAGGGGGAATGGTTTGGAGCTGAGGAAGAAGTTCTCCAGTAGGAGGGTGGTGAGAGTCTGGCACAGGCTGCCCAGGGAGGCTGTGGCTGCCTCCTGCCTGAGGGTGTTCAAGAGCAGGTTGGATGAGACCTTGAGTCTAGTTGAGAGGTGTCCCTAGGCATGGCAGGGATGTTGGAGCAGATGATCTTTAGGGTCCCTTCCAACTTGAGCCATTCTGTGACTCCACAGCTCTATGATTCCATGATTCCATGACTCTATGATTCTGTGGTCCCATGACTCTATGATTCTGTGATTCCATGATTCTATGATTCTGTGATTCCATGACTCTATGATTCTGTGGTTCCATGATTCTATGATTTCATGATTCTATGATTCTGTGATTCCATGATTCTATAATTCCATGACTCTATGATTCCATGATTCTATAATTCCATGACTCTATGATTCTATGATTCCATGATTCTATGATTCTATGATTCCATAACTCTATGATTCCATGATTCCATGATTCTATGATTCTATGATTCCATGATTCCATAACTCTATGATTCCATGATTCCATGATTCTATGATTCTATGATTCCATGATTCCATAACTCTATGATTCCATGATTCTATGATTCCATGATTCTGTGGTTCCATGATTCTATGATTCCATGACTCCCTAATTCTGTGGTTCCATGAGTCTATGATTCTATGATTTGAAGTGCCAGTGACATACTCTGACTAACAATTTACACATCTTAACAGCAAAACCTTCCTCATATGAATGCATTTGGTACCAAAAAAAACCCTATGCTTGGCCTAGAACCATTTCATTTTATAGTACCTCTCTCCTTGCCTCTCTCCACACTCCTCAGCACAAAGGGAAGCATCAGCAAAAGGGTAGCTTTGCCAGTCTGACTGTGCTTACACAGGCAATTTCAGCAGCACAGTTCTGTCACTCACACTTTACCACTCTCCTCATCAGCATAGCTGTTCCAGCAGAATTTTGCATTACAGACCTGACCTGAGTCTCATTACAGTGGCCAAGGGTCAGAGGCTGTAGAGTCACAAAGATACATTTGGAAAACAGCATCTTCCTATCTCCCATTCATTTTAATTGGTTTGGAACTCAAAGTTGGTATTCTTTTTTTTTTCACCACGAAATCTTCATGGCTACTTATGAATGGTTTGGTTTCTCAGCCACAGAAATCTGTCCCCCTTCCAGATATTTCTGGGTCACTAGTATAGGGCAATGGAAGGAGAGAGGTGGAGGAGCAATCTGAAGAAGAAAGATACTTGAGTAGAATGAATAAAATGGGGTAAATTTCTATATCAACTGAAAGGTGCTCAGGGGACAGAGGAGGAGAAAGCCCCCAAATTCAGTCTGAACTTCCAGAACATTTTTTTTTTTCACTTTGATGGAAGTTGTAGCAGCTTGTCAGCTTAAAGAACCACAACCTTTTATTTAGGAACTTCTACAAAGCCTTGGATAGTTAATTTTAGTCACCCAAGTGTGAATTCATTGTGTTTATTTTTAGAAATATACTTAGCCTTCTGTGGCTCCTTGCACTGGTGGAGGCAATTAAATGGCATTTGTTATTCACCATTGCATTTCTGATACCACAATCAAGCCTGCAGCACATGTCTCTTCTTGTATTAACCTAACTGAGTCCAAAACTTCACAGGCATAGCATAAACTAATTGAGGTCTTCTTGCTATGACAGTGAAATCCCAAGTCCTCACTGCAGTGTGACAGCTTTGCTGTTTGTAACACTGAAAAATGTCTTATCTTACAGTAGACAACACACAGAGCTGTCCAGAGGAGCTTTGATTTGGAACAGAGTGAAGAGCACATTGAAGAGGCAGCAGAGAGATGAGAGCCTCAAACCTAAATCAAACCCAGATCTACTAAAGCAGTGAGCCCACTTCCAGGGTTTCCCCTCCCTTAAGGTTATCTGAAGTGATGATGTGCCAAAAGAAAGAGCTTTGTTTCAGTCTGGGAAAAAAAAAGCCCACTGGTTAGTAATGCAAAACTTGTCCTTGTTCTCACTGCAACTCAGTAAGGGAGACTGTAAAATGCAAGCACAGAGATCTTAAAATGTTTGTATTTCACAGACACAGAAAAGGCCACAGCTATAGTGGCCTTGCAGGATCTGAAGGGGGCTACAGGAAGGCTGGGGAGGGACTATTGGGATATGGGGCTTGGAATGACAGGACAAGGGGCAATGGGCTTGAAGTGGCAGAGGGGAGATTGAAAATGGATGTTAGGAGGAAGTTGTTTGCAGTGAGGGTGGTGAGACACTGGCACAGGTGGCCCAGGGAGGTTGTGGAGCACAGAATCACCCAATGTGATCTTTGATCACGTTGGGTGATTCTGTGCTCCATAACCTCCCTAGAGGTGTTGAAGGCCAGGTTGGAGGAGGCCTTGAGTGCCCTGTGCTAGTGGGAAGTGTCCCTGCCTATGGCAGGGAGTTGGAACTGGATGAGCTTTGAGGCCCCTTCCAACCTTACCACTCTATGATTCTGTGGCTGCGGTCCCCACTAACCTTAGAACTGGAATCTCCTGTTGGTAAAGTCTCTGCAGCAGACACAGCAGCAATCCAGATTTTCCACCAAAGAGCACTCAGGGTCATGATTCCTTGGAGAATTACCTTTCTCCTTCCCAGCTATATCATACATTTAGGTAAAGGCAGATCTTTGACACACATGACCAGACTGCCTCTTTGATTCCTGGGACAGCACATTTGATTATATGGTTCTCTATTCTCTGAAGGAAAACCAAAAAAAAAGTCCAATTACGTATTCTTTGTGGCTGCAAGAGAGGGGACTTATTAAATATGGGGTCAGGACATGCATTTGAGGCATGCAAAGATGTAATCATTTCCCTTGGCTGCCAAAAGGAAAGCAGAGCAGCAGAAGCTCTGTCCCTTCTGTTTGTGAAACTAAGACTGGGATGACAGCCACATCCTCCAATTTTCTTGTATCTCAGCTGAAAGCACAGTACTGTAACTTCCTCCAACACTGACATGAACCACGAAATAATTTTTCTTCCCATCTCTTGATGATTATTTCTCTAGAGAACTAGAGGACAGAAAAACTGATTAATTTAAATAAATAAATGAATGCATAAACTGAGGAGAAAAGCCAAAGTTCCCATAAGAAATCTCCCGTTTCCATCCCAAATATTTTCTTTTATTTTTCCTTTGTTTTCAGAACTGCTCAGTGAGCAGATCTAGGGTTCAGTTGTGACTGCCTCAAATGACTGAACAGAGGAACAGGGATCTGCATGTTTTTCTTGTATTCAAGACAAAGTACTTCTTTTAAAGGACTCTTAGGCTGGTGAACCAAGTGCCACAGAATCTCGAGGCTGTCAGATGTACAAGCAGGCTCACAGAGACATTAATCAAATGCAGGGAGGATGGGCTCATTAGTGGCAATTAACCATGACAGTTTAAATCCAACCTTTGCCTCAGAGAGCTTCTGCATTAGTGATCAGCCAAAGATGGGAAGAAGTGTGCCAGAGAAAAACCTTACTGTACTTGCCCTGGATCTTAGGCTGCAGTTTCACAACAAGACAATATAAGCACTACACTTCCTCCCACCCTGGGCATGCATTCCAGCCTTGTCCTTCTCTCCAGCTGGCCCAGGAAACTGATTGAGTTGAAAATTCAGTGGTGTCAGCCAAGTCAGCTTCCTGATCTCCACACATAATCACAGTTGCTTTTTTTTTTTTTTTTTCATTTTTAATTTTTTTTTTTCTGTAATCTTCTGCTGAGGATGGATTGATGGCAGTTTATGAAGCCCTACAAACCTCTGGTCAACTCCAGTTTATGCTGTGTTCCTCTGAGCCATATTGTCCTCATCAAAAGGTGGGAAGGTAGGGAGGCAGTAGTGCTGGCTAGGCTGCTGAGTTTGTGATAACTATCCATAACCCATCCCTGCACAGGATAAGTTCTCTCACTCCTCTCTCAGGGTAACAGGCAACTTGAGAAGTGGTCTGCTGCTGCTGAATTGCAGCTGTGCAGTCTGAGCTGCTGATCTCTCCGTCGTGGCAGACCTGTCACTGGCCTTCAGAAATAATTCCCTATGAGCTCTGTAGACCTTCTGGCCTATTTTCAGCATTGGTTTTGTCTTAAACTTCACTGGAGGCAGCTGGTTTCTCACCAACAACTGTTCCACACCGACATCTAAAGTACTTTTCTTTGAAGGTGCTCTTAAACTAAGCCTTAATTTTATAAGCTCATCAGCTCAGCCTGTACTGAGGTAAAATCGAAGAGCTCCTGGGATATGCATGTGTGCAGCTGTGTAACTTTTCCCACTTTGCACCACTTCCCTGACTTCAAGAGGGAGCCACCAAAACTCCAGCATTGTGAATTATTCTCAGAGCATATGGGCCTGGCTGTGCTGTCTTTTAACCCCCACCCCTCTTCAAGTGCCAGGCATAGCTTCTGCTGCGCTCATTCACTGCTGAGCTCCGATGAGAATGGCAGCAGTGTCCTGAACCAACAAAAGCACTGATTCATATTACCTTGAAGAGTGCCACTACTGCCACTGAAGTCAGCAGGGGCACAAGGGTTAACTGTTTAAATTTAAACAGATGTCTTAGAGCTTCTTTACTCGAGAACAAAAATTGTTCCTATTCCTAAATCTCTGGACTGCTAAGTAAAGCTGCATAGCTTTGTTTTTGTGCTCTCTGAAGAATGAGGAGTCTCAAAGGGAGATGGCTGTGGAGGAAACCAAGAATTATCTGTGAAATTACAATTGTATTCAACTACTTATTACAGTCAAGAAAAGGAGGAAGAAAAGAAAAAGACCACAGAGAAACACCCAGACAATGTTTCATAGTCAGGGTTTCCAAATGCTTAACTGTATTGCTATTTCATGTTAGCATTTTACCATAGTCAAGAAAAAGCTTTTTTTTTTTTTTTTTTTTTTTTCCCAAAATTATTTATAGGGTTTTAAAAAAAAAAAAAACCAACAAAATCCAGCAGTATATTTAGAGGGAAAAAAAATGCAAAGAAAAGAGGGTTCAGATAAGATTAAGAAATTAACAATCAAAAACCAGGTTTCATCTTGGAATTTAAAATATTTTCCACTTGACCTGAAATTTGAAATTAAATTTGTGTTTTTCTGCTCCAGAGCTCAGCTTCAGAGTTCTACCATCTTAGCCTGATAGTGGCAGCAGAAGTTTCTTTGTGGAGTATTCCTTTGTCAAGTAATGATCCATTTACTGAACCAAAATGCAGTATTCTTCTGCATGCTCTGATGAGTGAGGAAGAGGAAGGGGGTAGAGATGGAAGGCAGCTTTTGGTGGATGAGGTTGTACCTTGGGGGTTGCCGTCTTTTATTGCAACAATCCTTAAGGATCTTACATCTTTTAGCCACTTCAGCTCTTTTTTTTTTTTTTTTTGGGGGGGGGAGGTGCCAGCTCTTTTCTCCACCTCCAGACATGCTCTGCATCAGAGGGACAGATGAAAAACTCTAGTGGTTGCCTGGCTCTGTTCCTGTTGTCAGCTTTGTTGATGTTACCTTGGCGTATGTGGGTGAGAAGGCAATCCCCCTCGACTCTCCCTCTGCTGTTACCTACAGCTCTGCAGAGTGGATCCTCAGTGTTACAAGTTAGAACAGTAGCAATGTGCACCCATTTGTCACACAGACAACTGACTGCACATGGTTCAGAACATTAGAGAACTAACCTTCAAACCCTTCTGCAACAGTTCCTTGTTCTAACTTCAATGGTTCTCTAGGCCCTAACAGACCAGAAAGAAATAGATTATTTTAGACCACAACATATCACACAGAGCACTTGGGAATGATGTCCCTACCCATGGCAGGGGAATTGGACTAGACAGTATTGAATGGTCCTTTCCAACCCAAGTATTTTAGGAGAATGGAATTCTCACAGCAGTGGTAGTGAGACTCTTGTTTGCTTTCACGGCCAAGTGAGACCTGGACTGTGTCAAAAGAAGTGTGGCCAGCAGGTCTTGAGAGGCAATTCTGACACTGTGCACTGCTCTGGTGAGACCTCACCTGGAGTGCTGTGTCCAGCTCTGGAGCCTCCAATACAACAGAGACATGGACTTGATGGAGCAGGTCCAGAGGAGGGCCACCAGCATGATTAGAAGGCTGAAGCACCTCTCCTCTGACATCAGGCTGAAAGAGTTGGGGCTGTTCAGCCTGGAGAAGAGAAGGCTCTAGGGACACCTTACAGCAGCCTTCCAGTACCCGCAGGGGACATACGGGAAGGCTGGGGAGGGACTGCTCAAAAGGGCTTATAGCAGTAGGGTGAGTGGCAGTGGTTTGAGACTGGAGCAAGGAAGATTTAGCTTGGACACTAAGTTCTTTACCATGAGAGTGGCATAATACTGGAGCAGGCTGCCCAGAGATGTGTTTGAGGCCCCATCCCTGGAGACATTCAAGATCAGGCTTGCTGTGGATGGGCAGCCTGCTCTAGTTGGAGATGCCCCTGCTGACTGCAGGGTGAGTGTACAAGAAGTTTCTTGAGGGTCACTTCCAACCCAATGCAATCTGTGAATCTGTGAGAGAATTTAGAGATGGGAAACCATAAAAATCCACTGGGTCAGAATCATACAGATTGGATTTTCTGGCAGAGGGGGCTGAGATTTCAAGGTCTCTGATGGGACTTTGGAAAACTGATACAAAGGCTAAGGCAATGAATGGTCTCACTAGGGCAGGGGAAGGGTACAAGGTGTGAAGAAAAGGATAAGACTGTAAAGGGACTTCTGATTTTCCCTCATGGAAAATTTTTGCCTCCTCTGCCCTCTCTGTCTTCGATGAGTGCAGTCAATACTATCAAGAAGGTTAAGACAATATCTTGGGCACGCTGAACTTAACAGCAAAACTCCCATGGCTTTCTCCAGGCCAGGATTTCCCACAGAAGCAAGCAGGATGAAGAGCAGTTCAGAGCTGTTTGACAGAGCCTGCATCTCCTTTTAGAGATCTCCTCTCCTTTTACGTTGAGTAATCACAAATTTTCGAGTGACTCAGTGTAATTGTAAACAGCCATCATCAAAAATAGCCACGTGGTAAACCACTGTGAGCCAACCACATGCTAAATAAGAGTACCCTCCTTGTTCAGCATAAACCCACGGCCAGCCTGGCTTTGGCTGCAAGAAAAATAACTGCACTATTGCATTCCACCCAAATATGTTAATCTGCAACTATCAAACTTTGCTTTCTGTGTTTATTATTATTAATAATAACACTTCTGTTTTCTTTCTCTTTATTTGCTCAGCTTTGTAGCTCTCTCTGATTATCCATAGCAAATTTATTAGTGGGTTAGTGAAGTACTTAATCAAATGTGATTTTAAGTCCTTCTATGGAACATAGTCAAATGTGATTTAGGATCTTTACCCTGTAGAAGCTGAGCAATGTGTAGTCTCTCACAGACTTAGAAAATGATGGATGAATAGTTCAATACCTGGCATGTGGTAGCTGTTTAAAGCTCTCCAACGTTTTTGAGCCCTTTGATTGTTTTGAATTTGTGGATTTAGTTTGTGCAATGTATACTCAGTCATTAGTTTTTCAGGGAGTGAGTGCCTGTAGTTCAGAGAAGTGTAGAGTGAAAGGGAATGCAGGCCTTGAAATGGAAACTGGTATGGCTTTATCTTTAATAAGAAAGTGGTTGTGGAAGAGGTATTTTTCTAGAGGGGTCCTGCAGGGATAAAGAGTGAGCTGCTATGCTTGCAGTGTGCCCTGAAGAAACAGAATCATCTGGAGGTTACCCCAGCTGGACATGTTTTAGCACTCTGGGGTTCCACGCACCTAACTCTAAAACCAGTGAATGGAGGCCATACTTGGCAAGTGGAAGGCAACATCCACCTCCACTTGTTTTTCAGTTACTGGAGTGGAAGGTGTGAGTTATTCTTTCCTAGGAGAGTTAACTCAAGTAGAGATTCTATTCCAATGAACCAAAACCAGCCTGATAGAGAGCAGAGGTAAGAATGTCAAAGTACTCTTTATTTGCAGCCCAAGCACAATTGCTGAGTCAAGTTCCAAACACTTTTAAAGGTATTTATCAAAACTGCCCCAATTTTGGAGCTCCAGTGAGAGCAGCTAAAAGGTACTTCTCAGATTTAGGAGTCATCTGGGTCTTTAGTTATTCCCCCAGAGCACAGACCACTGAATTTCAAGAACTTCATATGGTGCATGTTCAGTTAACTGCGTGAAGCAGGATAACTCCAACAGGAACCACACACCCTGCAAGTTGATAGGGACCTGAAGTCATTCCTTGGGATTCCCAGTGGGAGACAATTCTTTGTTCAGAATGCAACTCAATCTAAGGTGTCTTTCCCATTTTACAGTGAACAGTCCAAGGAGGCTCTTTGAGCATGGGTGAGCCTTTTGCCTCCTGTATTGCTCTTTCCTATCTCTTCCCAGGATCTTTATTTCTTTGAAACTGTTACATTGCTGTGGGAAGTTCCCATTTCAGCAACGTGGAATTCCCCACGGAGGGAAATTCTATCCTTACAAGATACCCAGTTCCTGCTGGTACTATTCTGCAAGAAATTAGCTCCTTAAGTACCACTGGGTGAGGCTTCCAAGTTCTCTGTATTAATGGAAACCAGCTCTATCTCCTGAGAAATTCAAAAGGCATTTCTCAGAGGATAAAGGAGAAGAACCTCTAAGGTGCTGCAACTGCTAATTGTAGCCCTGGGACTGCTGATAAAATTCATACAAATGTATGTTTTTAAGTAGTCTTCAGGTAAATATTTCTTTCTTCATAATTGTGGCATTTAAATCATCCAATCAGGAAAACAAAACAACAGCATTTTGATAGACTCACAGAATGGCTCACATTGGAAGGGACCTCAGAGATGATCTGATCCACCCTCCCCACCATGCCCAGGGACACCTCTCAGCTAGACTCAGCTGCTCAAGTTCTCATCCAGCCTGGCCTGCAACCCCCCCAGGCAGGAGGCAGCCACAGCCCCCCTGGGCAGCCTGTGCCAGACTGTCATCACCCTCCTACTGAAGAACTTCTTCCTCAGCTCCAGTCTAACCCTGCTCTGCCTCAGCTCCAAACCATTGCCCCTTGGCCTGTCTCTAGACACCCTCAGCACAAGTCCGTCTGCAGCCTTCCTGCAGGATCCCTTCAGGCACTGGCAACAGCTCTGAGGTGCCCCTGGAGCCGTCTCTTCTGCAGGCTGCACACCCCCAGCTCCCTCAGCCTGTGTCACAACCAGCTCATGCTGTGGGCATTTCACTAAGAGTACAAAAACATTGTAAGTTGTTACTGAGGATTTCTGAATAACAATCATCCATAAAAAGCTGAAATTTCAATGGATTTGTAGACACTCTGCAAGCAGGAAAGGGAATGGAATGAAATAAATCAAATACATTATGCAGCACAAAGTACTCTCCCAAGTCCCTTTTTTTCCTTTATCTAGCAAACTACAGAACCAGCCTTTGCTTCCTGGGGATTTCATTAGTATGTGGAAGATAGACTGTAAAAGACCCTGTCCACTAGGGAAGTATTATCTTTTACTGGCAATCTTTGAATGCTCCTGAAAAATGACCTTTTACTATCAAAATATTCATGTCTTCATCTCAAGAAAGAATTTCAAGCCTAAACCACATGTGAAAATTGGATATAATCTTCCTTTGCACTCTGTGGATCCTTCACAATGTCTGTGTGACTCTGCTTTACATGCACCTTGCACTACGTGAGCTGGGAAGGCTCCTCTGGAGTGCAGGAAGGAAAGTGTTGGGTTGAATTCCTTCTTTTTCTTTCATTTTTCCAAACTGAACTTCCAAGGGTGCTGTAGCAGTCGCAGCCAGGTCTGCCTAGGGCTTTGGAGCTTGGTTTTTGAGAGTTGTAGGAAGCCTCTTAAATCAGCAGCGAGATGCAGCCTGGTTCAGTTCAGTGCAGTGACCTGAAAGATGCAAAACCGAAGCTTGTGTAGGCTCAGATCAATGTTCCACATTTTGGGAGATGCTTCCAGGCCCTTCTAATCCATCTGGATTACTAAGGGCATGGATAAGAATTTTAAATTGTTTTCCTTGGGCCTCAGGTATGCTGTAGCTCAGGAGCCAAGCACAAGCTCTGAAAGTCTTGCACGGTCAGGCTAAGGAAACAGCTTGGCTATACCAGCAGGGACAGTCCCAATCCTGTCCCCTTCTACCAGCCTCAAAGTGCTGCTGCTGGCTGCCTTTGAACCAAACCCAGTAGTCATCAAGCTGCCTTAGCACACTAAACAAGCAGAAAAAAATCATTTACAAAGCAGTTGGTGACATTATTTTGATTTGGCTTAGTCAGCTCCTGTAAGAAATGCATATGCTAGGATTTAATCTTGAGCTTCAGTCCTACTGATATCCACAGGAATTCAAGAGCATGCCTAAAAATCACCAAAAGCTTTTTGCTGCCTTTTTTTTTTCTTCCCAGTTCATCATAAGGAATGAAGAGAACACAGAAATTGGGAACTCTTCTCAGATATCCTGAGAACAGAAGGCTTAAAATGGGTCGACATTTCTTTTCCACCCTCTCTCTAAAGATAGCAGCTCCTTTCTGCAGGGCAGACATTCCTTTGAGAGCTTTGAAAATGCAGATATGGGCCTATATCTAAAACCCAAATGAAATCCCAGGCTGAAGCACCTAATGCTGCGTGGTTGAAAGTCTGTTATAAAGTGTCTGCTGCCAGCTAAGAATTCAGAAGTTAAATGAAAGCATCATGTTTTCAAGAATCTGCAATTAACACTGCTTCCTAAACCCATCAGTGTGGGAGTTCAAAACCCAGTATTAATATTAACACTCCCACAGTAACACTCTGCAGCATGGAGATTTTAGATTAGCTTCATTTTAGAAGGATAAATAATAAATTGAAGTGCCAAATCATTTCGTGGAAGTATCTTGCAATGGAAGTGCCTCTTAAAAGGAAAAAGAAATAATAATGCCTAGAAATAACAAAATCTGTCTCTGGTGAGTCCTCAGGAACTACATCATAGTTTAGAATAGTTTCCTTCCCTCCCTTTTTTTTATTGGGCTCCAATGAACCTTCCACTAAGGGCTCTGATTTGCCAGAGGTACAAAATTGATTTTACCATACTTCAGTCACCAAAATCACAGCCCAGGCAGTATAAAATGGAGTGTCAAGGTGTAAACTGAAGAGATGAGGTGCCATTAGACTCTCCTAATTCTAGCAAAGAACAGTGAACCTCACTGAAGACATTGAAACTTTAAACTGACAGAATCCAAAATGTTGGCACAGAGTTATTTTGCTCCTCAGCTTCTAAACCTCTGTGTTAGGATTCACTGGGACTGTTCAGAGTTAGGTACAATTGAACACACACATTTTTGTTTTGGGCCTCAGTCTGAGCAGTGACTGATGTAGCATTATTTTTAATCATTATTTTAGGTCATATTTAGGGTGGGATTTTTGTTCTAGCTAACCTTTTCCTAACTTCAGTAGTGTGAACTTTCGGTGTCTACAACTCACAGTTTGGGTTTCAATGGCATTAAATGATTCTTGTCACTGTCCACTTTCCAGCATGGTAGGCACAACAAAACAGCAATCAGACAGGAGGGAAGTCAGGATAAATGGACAGCTGGCATCAGGCCCTGAGCAGATGAGTCTTAGTTGAGAGTCATCCTGCCCGGGGCAGGGATAAAAGCTGCTATAGACTTTTCCATTATTCTCCTTTCTCTGTGATGCCTTAAAAATCACAGAGCCACAGACACACCCAGGCTGGCACAGCCCCTCAGGATCACCAAATCCAACCTAGAACCCTACTCTACAAGATTCACCTTAAACCATAGCCCCAAGCACCACATCCAAACCACTCTTAAACACATCCAGGGTGGATGACTCCTCCACCTCCCTGGGCAGCTCATTCCAGTCCCTGACCACTCTCTCCATGAAAAACCTTTTCCTAAAATCCAATCTAAACCTCCCCAGTCTCAGCTTGAGGCCATTCCCCCTTGTTCTGTCTCGAGTTACCTGTGAGCAGAGCTCAACAGCAGCCTCTCCACAATGTCCCTTCAGGTAGCTGCAGACAGCAATGAGCTCTGCCCTCAGCCTCGTCTTCCTCACACTAACTATCCCCAGCTCCCTCAGTCACTCCTCATAAGATTTATTTTCCAGGCCCAAGCAGAGAGGTTGAAGGAGATGATTTCTAAGGTGTCTTCCTCTCTATGCCATTTTAGGATTGGATGATTCTATGACTGGTCAGCAAAAAAAAAGAGATGGACACAGAATAAAAACCTCTATGGAAGCATGGGTGGAATTGTTAAAATTTGTTATTTATTTTAGAAACATGTTAAAGGGCACTGTTCCCCCTTCCAACACCAGAAGGAAAGGGTTTTCTTCCCCATACAATTGAGATCAATCCTTGGTTTAATTTCCTGGAGATTTTCAAGAGATGCAAAGTCACTCAAATTGCACTGACTCAGGAAAAGAACGACTGGGGTAATTGCATTCAGTCACAAGAACACAGATGCCCTGATTTGGTGCTTGCACAAGGAGGGTCATATGTCTTTATGATTCAATAAAACACGAGCAGCATCAGCTGGTGCCCAGAAGCTGGGCTCTTCACATGTGATTAGCATTAAGAGTAACGAGCGCAGCGAATCCACAAGCAACTTCTCCCTTCCAGAGAATGCAGGATGAGATGATAACTTTGATTAATAATCTGTGTCATTTATTGCATGGTTCCATTTCTTGGTCTCCAAAGACTATTTTATAATTGAGAGAGCGTCTTCTGACAGCTGCAATCTGCATCACAATGTTGTTTTCACACATGAGACAACACTGATTACGAGAACACATCCAACACGGTGTAACGAGAATGGATACAGCATAGCTCCAGAAATTCAACCACACTCCTGCTCTTGCCTCTGCCTCAGACAAATGTTCTTCCTCTGTCTAAATCCCAATTACCTCTTCCAACATCTTGAAACATGATCGTTACTTGAAGCTGTATATTCCAGCAATATGTGAGCACATCATATGGGTGTGAGCATTTGATATACACTGGAGTAAAAGCAGTGACATTACACAGCTGACGTGGCATACACCTGCAGGCTGATCTCTCACTTCATACAGCTGCTTGGGTGGATCACAGAATCATCTCAGAGTCATAGAGCTGGTTGGGTGGATCACAGAATCACCTCAGAATCATAGAACTGGTTGGGTGGATCACAGAATCATCTCAGAATCATAGAGCTGGTTGAGTGGATCACAGAATCATCTCAGAATCATAGAGCTGGTTGGGTGGATCACAGAATCATCTCAGAATCATAGAGCTG
>VWYK01061006.1:0-26845 GCA_013399775.1 Semnornis frantzii | reverse complement strand
GGGCACACTGCTGGCTCTTATTTGGCTGGCTGTTTACCAAAACCCTCAGCTCTCTGGAGAACACCACTTGTGAAGAGCTGCTGGGGATTGTCACCATAGCTTGGTACTGTGCAGCCTCTCCTGCAGAGCCTGCCAGCTTCTTCATAGCAGGTAGGACCGTGGCTGCTCTGCTCACTGCAGCACGCATTAAACAGAGCACAACGCCTTGCTTCCAAATTATGCTAGCATGGAGAAGCGGTGTGCATGCATACCTATCTTGTAGCATGGCAGGCAGAGCACTTCTCAAGATGTAGAAGTTATTTGTCTCAGTGGCTTCCTCAGAGCTGACTGCTCAAGATACAAGACTTTGGGCATTATGAAGATTCTACTTACCTGTATTTAATTCACCTTCCTTCTTAAGGCTTGATTCTGAGAACACCAGAAGTTGCTAATTTTTGCTGGACTTTGTGGGCTTTTTGGTGCCTTAGATTATGAATGGGCAAGGGAAGACGGCAAACAGGCAATTTTCATGTTTCCTGGCTCAGCCTTGCTTTCTGGATAATGATGTTTCTCAAGTTATCAGGTGGTCTGTACCTCAGAGCACCATTACCATCCCTTGACCATTGATCCGTTTCCTGCCCTGTTGGGCTGTGCCTCTTCTCCAATATTCAGTGTGTTTTTGCCCTAGCAAAATCTCTCATTTTCCTCACCCATTCTACTTTGAAGCTTTTTGAACACCTCTTGCATCTTTGTCCTCATTCTTGCCTTTCACCCCAGTTCCTGGGTGGATACTACATGCTATACTTGATACAGTCTGAGCTATAAATAAGAAGCAGTTTGTTGGAAAGTAAAATTAGCAGGCCAGATTTTCAAACGTGCTTCTAAATCTGTGCCTAGCCACCTCAGAGTGTACATGTCCTCGTTTTCTGAGGTGCTGAATCTTGTTGTTATCCTTGATTTCATTGGGAATTTGTGATACTTGGGGTTCCTAGAAATCAGGTCACTTTTATATTTGGGTCCTGAGCATAGATGGAAGAACCTGATCTCTACCACTGTGTTACTGTTGGAGACACTAAGTCATGGAATGGGTGGGAGCTTGCCCCAGGTCAGTCTGTTTACCTAGCAGAAGAGTGAAGTGGGGATTTTAGGGAGGGAGACTCTTCTGTATATGAGGAAGAATATGAGTTTCTCAATGAGTGGCTGTTGACTTGCATTCCCGGAGTGAAACATTTCAAAGACTTGCACTCACATCCATCATTTCACTGTGGCTGTCCTGAAATGTGGTTGTAGGCATTCGTCAAAATTTGGAACCATTATCCTGGCCTGAACATTGCCAAAAGGGATTCATCTGCAGATGTGCTGCAGGAATACTGCTGGTGAGTTATGGCTGGAGGTAAACTGCAGAACTTTGTCTCTTTGTAATTATCCTCATGTGGTGCCAGCTCCATTCTTGCAGGGTCACTGGAAGCATTGCTGTTCCTGGAAGTGCAACAGGGACTCAGTCAGGAGACTGAGATATTTTTAATAAGAAAATTAATTCTCTGGAATTTAGGCACATGGTAAAACATAGCTGTGAGTATATTATGGCAGCTCTTGGGTTAGTCTTCACATTGAATTCTATTACCCATCCGAGTGTATAGCACTGAGTAACCACACTCATGAACATGACTAGAAATGCCCACAGATAGATTTCCTGGTCTTTGATTTTTGGCACCTGTGAAGGGTTTGGGGCTGGGCCAGCCACTAAACAGTGTCAGACGCTCTCTGTTAACCCCTCTTCCTTCCCAAGGGGAAGGGAAAGAGAATATGGGAGAGAGACTGATGGGTTACAAAAGAAAACTAAACCAGTTTTAATGAAAATAGTAACAATGACATGAAATAGATACAGATAGATACAAAGCCAGTATTGAACTTAACTCAGTGATGGCAGTTAGCCACCATCACCACTGATGCTGTGGCAGAATTCCCAGATTGACCTCAATGGTAGACAGGAATGAGATTTAGGAGCTGGGCTCTGGAACTGGTTTCAGGATGTCATGTATCAGGATCAAAGGCAGAATGGACAGAAGTCCTCCTTGGAAGCTGCCCATTCAAGAAGAGGCTTGACCCTTGTGATCTCTCAATTTTATTCTGAATAAGGCATGTATAGGATGGAATTTCTTGGTGATCAGTTTAGTGTCACTTGCCCTGTCTGCTGCTCCCCACAGGTGTGGCCTTTCTCTTTTCATTGCTCCAAGACGATAAACAAGATTTAGTGGCGACCTTGGTTTCCACAGGACTGGGTATAAGCAAGAGCCTTTCTGCACAACAATTCTTGATACTAACTTTAAACATTCATAGACTCATAAAGGTTGGAAAAGACCTCTAATATCATCAGATCCAACCTTCTACCCAACACCCCTCATGGCCACTGTGAAGTGCCACATCTACTTGTCTTTTTTAACATCTCCAGGGATGGTGACTCTGCCACTTCCTTGCCAGACTGTTCCAATGCCTGACCACTCTTTCAGTAAAGAAATTCTTCCTAATATCCAATCTGAACTTTCCTTGGTGCAGCTTAAGGACATTGCTGCTTATCCTTGCCTGACAGGGCAAATTATTGCAAGAAGAGGCTGGCACTGACCTCACTACGACCTTCTTTTGTGTGGCTGTAGAGAGCAATAAGGGTCTCCTCTCAGTCTGCCCTTTTTCAGGCTAAACAATCACAGTTCCCTCAGCCTCTCCTCGTAAGACAAGCAGACATTGTGTGCAGAGACATGCTGTTAACTTCTGAAAGTGCCATCACTGAGAGGAGATTGAGCTGGAAAGTAAAATCACTGAACAGAATTAGTTCTGTTCTAGCTCAAACCAGAATGACACACAAAGAACTGGTGGAAATCAGAACAGGGACAGCTTGGTTGTGCTCCTGAAGATACACTCTGCCAGAGTACATATTCTGCTGCTTGCTGAATAAGGCCACTTGTGTTTTAAGAGTGTGTAACACACTGGCATTACTCCACTCCTGCTATTTGAGATCACAGTTTCCAGCCAGTATTCCACTAATGCAAATGGAAATACTTGGAGGTGCAGATTACCATATGGATTGCTTCCTGTTTCAAGGAGCTGGTACCCTGCCATAAACCAACTGATACACAGCTGTCACTGTTGGGGAAAATAACAGCTATATGTCTGTTTTTCCCAGGGTGGAAGTATCCACTGATGCTATTTAAAGGGCTGCTGGGGACACAAGGAGCCAGCACGTACCTTTGTTGGTTACCCCTGTGGCCAGTTCAGCCACCACATGTAAGGCTAAGACAGACTGAGCTGATAGTAGGGACTCTGCCTGGTGCTTTTCTGCCTTTTTCTGAGCCATACTATGCATTCAGGACTTGCTGCTGAGGGTGGAAGGATGTATTACTTATCAGCTCTGCAGCCTGCCCAAGTCTTCATGCTGACCCAGGCAGGTGTTGGGAAATCAGCAGAAAAACAAATAGTCTCTTCTAGTTTATGAATATCTATAAACACAGTAGGAAGACCATAAAGGAAGTGGAACCTGTGGTTACTTTAGCTATGCAAAAGAGCATCATCAAGGGAGGTCATGAATTTGTTCTGCTACAGTCTTCTTATGGGATGTCCTTGCTCTGAGACCAGTTGGGAAAACAAGACCTCTGGAAGTGGGGGAAATGGCCACATCTCACTGGAGTGCTGCACCCTGCTTTTGTGTTTTAATTTGCTTCATGCTTTAGAAAAAACCCAAGTGTCAATTGCCTGCAAGTGGAGTAAGAGGGAGCTGCACCTGGAGCAACAAAGGCGAGGAATGACAGAAGAGGAACTGTTCCACAGATACTTGTTGACACAGCAGAGAGCAATAGATGCTGCACTTGCCACCAGGAAAATAGTTTTGGCCTTTCAACTGTGTTTTTGGCAGCTGTGCTCAGCACTGCTTTTGTAATTAAATTTAGCCTCTGGTTAGGAAGGCACAGGTAGAAGATAAAAGCTGCAGAGAATGTGGTTGCTGGATTTCTCATTTCTACAGGTATGTAGAGGGCTTCTGCTTTATAACCCCAAAACATAGATACAGTGTGAAGCAGAAAGATGCTTGCATGCAGAACATCCAAAAGAGCTTTTCTTTGTTAGCTTGAGGACCTCCAGCTTCTCCCTCTAAAGCCCTCTGAGTGCTCATATGCCAGGACAAGTACTTGGCATCCTGCTCCACTGCTTGGAGCTTTGCTGTAGGAAGAGCAGCTGTTTTGGTCTATGTTTTCCATGCCTTTTCCCAACACAGCTTTTCTCTCTTTGGGAAGAATAGCTACTTTAAGCAAGCAGAGACTACAGGAAGGGAAAGATAAAGTAGTAATTGGCTTATGAGACTTCCAAAAGCTTTATCTTGGAGAACTTGGTCTCCTGTCAGTGGCTCCAAGCTTGCTCACAGTCAACCTTCCTCCTCCCTCCTCATTGCTTCCTTGTGTCTCCTTCTGAGCTGCTGCCCATTGATTTATCTCCAAGCTGTATCCATACCACACTGCTTCCACTGTTGCCATCCCCCTCCTGCTGCATCCTTCAGGCATCCACCACGAAGGTGACTGGGCTGGGTGGGGACCAGGAGCTTCTGAGCCTAAAGCTCAGTAACTTACTCTTCTCTGAAAAGAACGAGGAGTAAGTTTCAGAATCAGTTTACAAATTTAGGCCACCATGCCAAAAGGCTGGTCTAGGCTCTGTGCACAGACATTTGTTCTTGTCTTGATTTTCGGATCCTCACTTACCCCTGCAAAACCCTCATGAGGTCACTTGGGACCCAAGTTAAAACTAACTTTCCTTTTGCCCATGTTGTAGCCTGGCTCAGCACCGCTCTGCAGCTCTGGGGATACTTGAGACAGACTCATGGCTTATGGTAGCAACACTTGGGTGTCCTTTACAGTGTAAACCAAGCCCCAGTGCTGATTGCTACTGCTTTCTGGGTGAGCTAGGCTTGAATCACAGAATGGGTTTGGAGAGCCCTTTCAAGATCAGCTAGTCCTGCCGGCGGTGAGAAGGGAAATCTTCAAATACATAAGGTTGCCCAGACCCCCATCCAACCTGATCTGGAATGTTTCCAGAAATGGGGCATCTACCACCTCTGGGCAATCTGGGCTGCTCTTTGACCTCCTCAGTGTGAAAATCTTATTTGTCTAGCCTGAATCTCCCTCTTTTAGTTTAAAGTCGTCACCCCTTGTCCTTCCACAAAAGTCCCTGTTAAGAAGTATGCCCCTGTCTTTCTTATAGCCCCCTTTAAGTACTGGAAGGCCACGGTAAGGTCTCCCCAGCCTGAACCTTGTGCCTGTATCTTGCTGTGTGACAGGCATTTGTGTGAGCCCTCACACTCCTCCACCCTGGCCACTCATGCTGTGTCACTTCAGCAGTGGTAGGAGAAAACCGAGTTGGGCTGCTGGCTGGTGTTCCTGCATGCCAGCCAGACTCAGTGCTGCAGTGACAGCACAGAGCCTGCATGTAACTGTATGTGGCTATACCCTCATCCTCTACATATAGACAGGCAGTAGTATAGCCACACTCACAAACCAAAGAAAAGAAGGCCAAAGCTTCATAAGGTAGAGCACTGTTCCACATTGCTTTAAAGACCAACTCACTAATATGCATAAAATCTCTGTCTCAGTTGGGCTCTTCTGTACCTCTCTTCTTTTACACTTATTTTATTGCTTTTGGCATTCAGGAGATTCATATGAAACACCCAGAATCCCACAATGGAAACAACAGGGGAATATATCTAACAGAGATAAAAGAGCAAGTGGAATGAAACCCTCTGCAACCTCCTTCTGAAGTAATTAGTTAGGTTAATGCTGAGTTTTTCTTCCTTTACAAACCCCAGGAGATAACAGCTGGAGAAGCTCTACTCAAATACAGTTTCACAAAGCAGGGAAAGCCGTCCTGGATGCTGTATTGCAGAGTGAAGCTGGTTCAAAATACCAGCTGAGAAACATCCCTTAAGGAAAAGCTGCTGTTTAAGTGAGAGCACAGTAAAAGAGTTCCAGCAAGCTCCACTTGGAGCTTGAGCTTTACAGGGGAATGTGTGGTTCCCTGGGGTAAGCTCTCTGGATACTTTTCCATCTCCAGAGCAGTTTGTGCACCCAAGAAATGCAGATCTGAATTGCTGGGTAAGCTGCAGTGGTGCAAGTCTGTAAACTGGGGAGCCTTAGGTGAGCATGACACATGGAAATCTGAGAGAGTTTTGTTTGGTGTTTTATTTTCTTCTTTTTTCTTCATTAGACTCTGGATGTCTTGGTGCAAAGAGGAAAAAGCAGTTCTTAGTCTGACTGAACCCTCCCAGGACACTCTATTTGTGCTAAGTTTTCACAGAGTGTGGCCTACAGGCATTTTATGTGCATGAAAAGCTAATGCAAAGTTTTCTTCCTGTCAAGATCCATCTGTAAGGTGCCGAAGAGGCTGTGTTCTCTGCTGCGGTCTCTGCACCACTACATTGCATTCCTGTTGTCCCTGAAGCACTGCTCCCAGAAGATCCTTTCTGCCAGATCCCAACACCCAGCTGCAAAAAGACCCATATGGAGAATCCAGCAGCACTGGTCCTGCTGCATCTCAGAGGTGACTCCTTCCCCAGTGCCCAGCACACCTGAGCGAAGCACACCACACTTAGCAGTGGGGTGTTTTTTGTTCTTCCTTGCCTGGATTTGTTCATCCCTAGCTTGAGGCTTGGGAAGCTTGTCACAAAGCACCCTATGCTGTACTCCAGTTTTGTGGCCTTTTTAATCTCCTGATGAGTTGAGTTGTTTCTTTTCAATGTCACATTTCCTCACCAGTGCACCGCTGCCTGGTTTGGTGCTCTTGTATTTTCAATCTCCCAAAGTCATTGACTTACTCACACAAGCAATGCTGGGCCAGCCTTGTTTTATGGTGCCAGTTCACAGACGTCCAAGCTGCTATTTATGCTGGACGCCAAGCCAGGAGAGTTGCTGGGATGTGCCAGGGAGGTGAGGCCACAGTACCCATGAGTGCCAGCAAATGCACCCACTTTCCAAGAGGCTGAGCATACCAACTGTCTTTTAAGGCCACTGTGTGGCTAGTGCATGCTGTATGTAGTCCACATGGCACCAGGAACCTTACAGTTTAAGAGCTATGGCTGATCATGGTTCATCTGTTCCCTAAGCAGCACTTACTGGGGGGAGACTTTCTCTACACCTGTGTAATGGGTAGGCTGTGCTACCTGTTCAGAAATGCTGGAAATTAGCTGTTGTGCTTGCATTTGTTGCATAGCTGGGGAAAAATGATGCAAGAGAGTAATCAAATGGAAGAACAAAGAGATCTAAAGAAACCCAAATTTGTCATTGGCATGGATTCCAGGTGCTGAAAGAATTTGGAAAAGTGAGGAGACCTCTCATCAGGTATTTAACTGAATGTTGAGTTGTTAGAAACAAGCCTCTGAGTAGGTTACCGTATCCCACAGGCTATGTGCTGAGTCTGTCTAGGTCTGTGTGCTGGACCTGCTCTGGCCAGACCCACCACTTCCTACTATTAATTACATTGTAAGCAGAGGGTTATCTTGATCTTGAAGGCACCGCTAGCCTTCAAGGGAGGCGAGAGAGCACATGGGTGCCAGATAAATTGTTTCAGGGACTGAGTGCTGAAAGCACAGCATGTTCCCTAACGAGGAGATGGGTTCTCCGATAGCTTAATAGAATCCTGCTATGGGCTCTGATTTACCTCGGACAAGTTAAACCAGTGCCAGATCAATACTCTGCTCTGTTGCAGTAAATAGTCTGGATTTTAAGTATTGAGTAAGAATTTGTATCAGGTTGAAGTGATTTTTAAAGGATAGTGTGCACTGACCTTTAAAGAATGGATCAAGTCTGTGGATGGCTGCTGGCCCCTACTGGTCCAGATCTTGGGTCCTGCAGAGCCTTACTGGGTAACTGGTGAGAGCAGGGGTATGTGTATTCCCTGTGAACTGAAAGGTGGCAAACAGCTTGGGAGTACCCTTGATTGGAGCAATTTCACTTTGATGCACCTTTTTTGAACCACCAGACATCTCTCTGACTGGTGCTTCATAAAAAATTACTCTATCAGATAGCACAGGCTCGAATGGAGTTGGGCCCTGGGACAAGTTGCTGTGGTGTGTGTCTGCTTTCCCAACCCGCAGCGGGGACATATGTGGGGAGGGTAAGTCATCAAAATACCTCTTAATGGTTCATTGTGCATGGGCCTTCTAGTTCCTCTCTGGGAAAGAGACCTGTCAGGTAATCATAGAACCATGTCACTTAAAGGGTATCATTATCCTGGAGAAAGGCAAAGCTGTACTCTTCAAGAAGAACCTTTTTCAGTTCTGTAACTGTTTTCTGGTGTGCATGCACTCAGCTTTTCTTATGTATCAAGAACAGCATCCATGCCCCTCTTATGCTAAAAAGTTATCACCAGTCATGAGATGATGGCTGGGTCCTGCCACTGCTCATCACACCAAGCACAGTCCCCTGGGGACAGTCCAGGAACTCCAGTAACTGACCCAGCAAGAGTATTAGAAACCAGGCTAGTATGGTGAATACACAGCTTCAACAGTTTCATTGTGTCACAACTCTTTAATCTTTCCTTAATCCCCTAATGCTGCTCAATCAACTTTTCTTGTGTTATCATCATTGTCTCACTAATAAGATGCTGGATGCAATAGAGATTTACACTGAAAGGTATTAGGGAGGATAATAAGAAGATTAGGCAAGAAGTACTCAAAGTTTGCAGATTTCTTAGTAGCAACATTTTTAATTTCTATAGTGCAAGGATTTGACTTTTTTTCTGTGTTGGTGTTTTTGTTTGTTGTTTATTTTCCTTCTATTCGTTGTCCCCAAAATAATTTGTGGAGCATTTCTGTTTGAAAATTCAAGAAGTCGTTCCTGTTGTCCTGGCTGAATTAGAACAAAACTAATTCTATTCAGTAGTTTTACTTTTCAACTCAGTCTTTTCTCAGTGACTCCACTTTCTGAAGTTAACCACATATTTTTTGCAGACTCTGTCTGCTCCTAGAAGGGATAATGCTTGGTGTTTACAGGTAGTACCAAGGATTGGTTGAGGTGGAGACCAAGGTCACTGCTAAATCTCATGTACCATATTGGGGTGCAGTAAGTAAGAGTGAAACAGGCTCTTTGCAGAGTGATCAGGTTTGCATTTCTTTAGGATGAAGATACCCTTCACTAATGTGGTTTTATGGTTACCTTTGGGGAGGAGCAGACAGTTCAGGTGACCCTAAACTGACCACAAGGGATCTTATCCCATGGATGTCACTTTTAGTATGAAACTGAGGAATCACAAGGGTGAAACCTCTTCTTCAATGGCTGCTGCTCAAGGAGGACTCTGTGCACTCTGCCTTTGATCCTTATTCATGATTCCTGAATCCAGTTTCTGAATCCAGCTCCTGAGTCCAGTTTGAGTGGGGCTTGCCTAGTGCTTACCCACAGCATTAGTGGTGATAGTGATGTAATTGCCATCAGAAGAATTGCATTCAGTATTACTTTTGTATCCACTTGTATCTATTTCTTGTTGTTACAGTCATTAAAGCTGGTTTAGTTTTCTTTTCCAATCCATCAGTCTCTCCTTTTTCAACTTTTTTCTTCCATTTGGGAAGGGAGAATGTCTTAAAAGAGAGTATCTGCCACTCCTTTAGTGGCCATCCCAGCCTTGATCCTTGACAACTGTTCAAAGTAATTCCCCTGAAGTTCAACACTGGTTGTTTTTCAAACTAGTGCTGGCTGAATTTATCATCTGAGTTTGTATTTATTTATTTGATTGGGTTCACTTACACACACACACCCCCCACCTGCTGAGCCAGGTATACCTGAACCTCCTCTGTGCCACTTCTGCTGATGAGTGCAGATAAACTTTGACACTCAGCAGAGATCACAGAGGAGCTCTGCAGGCGCTGGAAGATGTTTTGTGCTGAGCCTTTACAACCAGAGCTAGTTAACTGCTAACTGCAAGGACTGACTGCAGTGGAGTAAGGCTGATGTCTTGTAGCTGGGATTTTGGGCTTTTATCTCATCATCCACAAATAAACATAACTGGAATTTTGCAGAGGCAAAGCTATTCTGTCATCAGGGCTTAAAATGAAAAATAAAAATGCTTTAAAATAAAATAGCAGAAACCTAGAGGTGGTAGATTTTATGACTACCAGAGCTACTGAAAATTAATCATACTGTGGAGATTTAAACTGGAGTCACCCATTGAATCAGATCTTGGTCACTTGGATCTCCTTCAAAAGCTACAATATCAGTGTTGAACATGGTGAGTTCAACATCAGCTTCTTAAATCAAACCAGGACACAGAGCAGTTTGCTCATGTTCATCAGGCTTTATAGCCCTGATGCTCAGCTCTAGGAGTCTTTCATGAGGCTTCGTTATCTGCCTTGGGAATCTTCGAAAGTCCAGTGATGTCAAACTACTTTGACATTTAGAGATCTGGATTTCTTCCAAGGAAGGCACAGAAGCCTGAATGATAACTGGTGCTTGCTGGTGGTGAGTTTGCTTTTCTTTATAACATTTTGTGCCTGTTCTTAGTGGTCCTGAGTTGCCTATGGTACAAAGGTTGGAAAACACCACTTGCAGTGATTTGGATGCAGTGATATGTTGTTTGCTTAGCAGTTCTGCAGAGAAACCTGCTTCTGACACCCATCCAGTGTTCACAGTTTATTTCATTCGCCCTAGTTTTTATTATTAGCTCAGCTAATTATAGCTGTTTTTTATTATTAGCATGTTTTTAGCATTTGCTCAGTGTTGTTTGATGAATGTAGATCGAATGAATGGGCCGGGCTAGATGAAATGAAAGACCTTTACTTTCAGGACAGCTTAAGTGCCTAAATGCAGTCACAGTGAAGGATTGGTAGTTCTGAATATGTTAGCCTCTTCTTGGAAATCTGTTCTTTATTGAGATGTAAAATTATTTGTCACAGTAATCTTATCATGGGAAGTGGACCTACTCTGTCCTTACGCTGTGGCCAGCTCCACTTCATCCGTGCTGGACAGCCTGATGGGATTCCTGCTATGCAAATTTTCTACTTGTCATCATCTCATTTAGTGGTTCACTGTTCTTCTTGTTTAACAGCTGACCTGTTCTCCCACTGAATGTTCCATTAGGTGGTTGAATCACCATCCCTGGAGGTGTTTAAAAGATGCATAGATGTGGTGCTGAGGAACATGGTTTAGCACCAAACTTGGTACAGTTCAATAGTGATTGGACTCAATGATTTCTTGGTCTTTTCCAACTGAAGAGATTCTATGAGTCTGTGATTAAAACAATTAAAGTCTCTTTCTCGTGGCCTTGCCAACACAGATGTAATTAATCTTTTATGCAGAAACCTTTTACATGCATGATGATGACTTGCTGTCTCACTTCTGTCTTCTTTGAGTTGCTTGACCCTGCGCCTTCCCATCTTCACAGACAGACTCTTTTAAGGCTTCTGATTGTGCTACGTATTTTTCAGATCTTTTCCAAAGCTTCAGATCTTCTTTTATGAATTCTGCACCCAACCTTTGAAATTAGAGAGACTGTAAAAATGTAATACAGCACAACTAATACGACAACAAACATTATCTCATTACACCTTTTGCCCTAAAAATTGGTCACATTTATTCATCTAAGGAATTCTGTTGTGCCGTGTAGGGTGGTAGGGGGGTTGCAGTGTTGGATGGCTCATGTTTCTAACTCTACTTCAGAACCTGCCTAGACAGGAACATGCTGGTGTCCATGTTTTGGGACTAGCCAGCCCTGGATTTGTAGCCTGTGTTGCTGTTCTGGTTACAGTATTGAAAAAGGCCCCAAACCATCTAATTAACTGCTACCTACCCGGAAGACAGCAAACAGGAGGAGTGATTTACTGTCTTACTGACATGCTCTGCAGTTATAGTGACAAACACAAAATGGAAGTTTTCTCAACTCAAGTGGTCTCCTGTGGCAAAGAGGCCCTTTGTGATTGCAGAAGCAGAAAATAGAGAAAGCTTATTTCACTTGTGGCAGCTTTGTTAATAAAACACTGGGAAGGCAAATAATTATCTGACGTGCAATTATGTCTAAGCTGTTTCCTTGGGAAGAAAACAGCAATATAAATGTTTGGAGTCTGGTTTTATTATTCTGCCTAGGAAGTATGTATTGGATATTTGAAATTGATATTCAATATATTCTTTGTTGCGGAGCAGACTGTGCATAGGTAGTCTGCTTGTGCTGTGTTTTACCACAAAGGATTTTCAAAGTGGCTCAGCTGAAGTAAGAATCTTTCTCCTGATCTCTTAAACTCATGAAGAGTTTGAAATTCAGATGACTTTTGAAGTGGAATGCCCAGCCTCTGGGTAGCTGAAGGCTATCCAGATAGTTTTGCAGAAACTCACAGCATAATCTTGTAGTCATACTATTTTGTCAACCCTGCTTCTCAAATGAGCAAGTCATTCCATCTCAGGCAGGTAGGCAGTGTTGTGCAGAGTCTGGTGAGCTCTGGTTTCTCAAACAAGGTCTCTGCATGCTACAGATGAGATTCTTGTGTGTTCTCCAAGAGGTTCTTGCTTTTCACCATGACTGGCGGTTGATAAAGCGCCTAAGTTTGAAGTTTATCATGGAGTACCAAACTCATATCATCTTTGTTATTCAGGATTAGGACCACAGGACCAATTCAACCTGGCAGAGGCTCTGCAGCCAGTAAAACCAAGTGCACTGTGCAACTCAAATGAAGTTACTCTTTAATCCTTTTTATGTTATCTGTTCAGTAGTTTCGGAGTTTTTTTAATTATTATTATTATGATTCTTCTGTAAATATGAATGAGTTTATAATGCTGTAGGTAACTTCTAATGGTTTTGTTAAGCTGAAATCACTGAATCATAGAATGGTAAGGTTGGAAGGGACCTCAAGGATCATCTAGTTCCAACCCCCTGCCATAGGCAGGGACACCTCTCACTAGTACAGGTCACTCAAGGCCTCATCCAACCTGACCTTGAACACCTCCAGGGAGGGAGCAGCCACAACCTCCCTGGGCAACCACGTCTTACTACATCTTGTTTCTTGTAATGTCAAAACACTGAAGATGTATCTAAGATAGATTTTCTGTTTCTGTGAAACACCAAAAGGCTCATATTAAAATGGAACAGCTCTTCATGCCCACAATTCATACTTCTCCTCAATATATCTTTAATTGCTCTAAAAGTTTAATATTTTCATGTTGCAAACAGATTAAAAAACCTGAGAAACTGCATTGCCAACTCTAGAGATGTTAGGACTTGTTTCCCCATCATTGTGGGTGGATGGTTTATGTTTCAGAAGTTGCATGATTAAGAAAATTCTGAGGTTTATTTTAATTGAATTTTTAATCCCCATGCTTCTCAGAGAAGCACTCCAGTTGTCAGGTCTATGAGATCACACAGCAAAGAAACAGCTTTCCAAAAGTACTGCAGTGGCTGTTCGTGTGTTCAAGCCAGTTGACTACTCCAGAGGAGGGAGTGATGCTGATATTGGGGGTGTGGGGATCATCAGATCCTTTGGGTCTGTGGTGATGTCTAACACCTTACCCACTTGCTAGCATCAAAATCATTAGGAGCTTTTCAGGTACGTACAGGATCTGGTCTCTGGTGGCCAAGACACAAATGACTGTCAGTGATCTGAGTGGTTTTGAACTGGTTTCACAGCAGCTCCTTAGGGTCTGGTGGACCATGGTGAACTGAGGAGGCCTTTGTCTGTGGCATCAGGGAGAAGCTTTCCTATCCTGAACAACTGAGTACTACTGTAAATTATCATATCATCTTTGAGTGAATGCTCAGCTGGTACTGTTGATCTTATTTCTGGAAATTGCCTACTTGGGAAACCTAAAAATAGATCACATTGCATTTTTCTGGTAGAAAAGGAGGCTGGGTATTAAAGAATGAATTCCTGAGCTGATTTACTGAATATAGCAAGCTGTGTTAGCATGAACTAGAGATCAGTGTATAAACAACCAACCCCCAAGGGAATTAAAATAATTTCAGATTTAGTAGGTATTTCTTGCAGTTCCAAAGTGAAATTTTAGCAGGCAGTGAGCACTCTGCAACCTGATCTAGGCATACCTATGTTACCAGGGGGTTTGAACTGAATTATTTCCACAGATTCCTTCTACTCCCTCCCATTGTATGATCCCTGGTACTCGCAGAGTACCAGAAAATCTGGATAAAGTTCAGTTTCTGCCTTGGTGGATCAAAAGGCATGAGACTTTAGTATGCCTCTGATATGAATATTCTCAAAGAAATCATAACTTTATCAGGGAAGTCAAGGTAAAGGCAGCCTTTCTATCACAAACCAAGTGGTGGCTGGAAACAGTGGCTCCTAGGCTGAAGTGCCATTGCAGGACCACTCACCTGATTCTAGCTCTTGGGACAGAAGAGCTGGAGAAGACAGGCAGGAACTGGCCATTGCTGATGTAATGATTTTTATGCCATCTGTCAGTAAGGCGATGGAGCACGCCACTAATTTAAATGAGTGAGAACCTCTAAGCACTTAAATTATGAGTTGGGGCTGCTCTGCCCTTACTCTCCTGTAGGTGTATGAGTCTGGCATTGACCCCCAGAATACAGGTTGTGGGTGCTGATTACTTTACACCTGAGGAATGATTAATTACCGTATCTGAGTGTTGGTCAAGTGGTGCATATCTCGTGTTTGGTCATGTAGCCACTGGATACCTGCAGGCAGTCACTGCTCCTGCAGACAACAGAGAGAAAAGGTGTGCAAAGTCATGTCCATAAGACATGACATGTCAGCACACACTGGTGGGGCTTCAGGACAGTGGTCTGCCCATTAGTTGTTAATGGGATGCTCAGCAGAACTCAACAGAACACACCTTTCTCAAACTGCGCCAGGGGAAGTTTAGGCTCGAGGTGAGGAGAAAGTTCTTCACTGAGAGAGTCATTCCCTACTGGAATGGGCTGTCCAGGGAGGTGGTGGAGTCACTGTCCCTGGAGGTGTTCAAGGAGGGTTTGGACGTGGCACTTGGTGCCATGATCTAGTCCTGAGGTCTGTGGTAATGGGTTGGACTTGATGATCTTTGAGGTCTCTTCCAACCTTGGTGATGCTGTGATATTTTGGATTCCTGAGCAGAAGTATCCAAGAGTACTTAAGCAAGAGAGGTAAGACAGAATATGGAATTCAGGATTTAGTTTTTCAAAAAGCCATATGATGTGGCTGGCCACAGCAGTGACTTGCACAATTCTTTTTTTCTGGGAGCCTTGGAAGTTGTTTTGAATTTGGTTTGTTGTTTGAATCAAATAGCGTTTGCTGTATGGTTTTGATTTTGGTAGAAGCAAGGTAAAAGTTCAAACTAAATCCTTGACTTCTCTCTACATAAAAGTCTCTTTTGTAGGATACATCTGCTTTGATCTCACTTTCAATGTTTGTCTCTTCTGTGCCTTGTATCTAATTTATATTCCAACAGAATAAAATGAACTTGATAATGGCCTTTTAGCTTGTCATCTTAAAACACATGCTCGGTCTAGAAGAGCCAATATAAGTCATGTTTATGAGAGTCTTGTAGTCTAGTGATTTGGAATGGACCTGTCAGCTGCAGGGATTATGCAAAGTGGGTTTCGTACAGACCTTGTAACTAGTGGTGTTGAAAACAAAGACAGGCTACAATTTTGCATCTGAACACTGTTCCACAGTGGAAGAGAGTCAAAGAAAGTCCTTTCATGTCTTTAGCAAGCATTCCATTTGGGAGCACCTGCCCTAACTAAAAGCCTATCAAGTGTGAGCAAGTTGCCTCAGCACCATGATACTTAGTGGGAAGAAGTGGGTGCCTAATTTCAGTTTACAATACACATCTAAGAGAGACCAGGTGAGTTGTCTTCTAGAGTTACCCATTTCCCACTACCAACTTTTTAAAAACCATATTGGCATAGTTAGTGCAGGTGTCAGCGTCCAAAGCCAATTGAGATGAAGCCCACTACCAGGGTGGAAATTTGGTGTTTCATGTACTTGAGTAGCTGTCTTCTTGTAGATGAGATGATTCTGGGACCATAGCACATTTGTCATCTTCTCTGGATCCTATCTTCTGTCACTCACCATTTGAATTGTAATAATAGTGTAATTGTTTACTACAGAGGAAAAAAGGCTCCCAAAACTGAACCTGACATATCTCAAGTTATTCTTTGGCTAGGAGTGTAGACACCATAACCAGCCAGTGACATGAGATGGTGTGGACATTATCCTTTGTGTTTTACCACAAGGTGAACTTCCAGATGGCTTTACTCTCGCTCTCTTTTTTTTTTTTTTTTTTTTTTTTTTTTTTTTTTCTGTTTTACCAGCAGAAAGTGAGTACATCTGTGGCTGGAGCACAGTTTGTGGGTCTGACACTTAGGATAAAACCGCAGTTACCTGGAGTTCAGTCACAACCTGACGTAGGTTGCAGCTTCAGTGGAGAGGAGTAAATAGCTTTTACTTTTACAGCAGGTCCTTGAATCTGTGTGACTAACTACTGCAAAGGAAGACATTGTAAGCCAAGGGAACCGTGTGTGTTTTGACGGCATCAGCCTCTTTCTGCTGTGAACGTGGGGTAGTTGTTAGTGGATGTGATTCAACACTCTCTAATTCTGATGCTGCTTCCAGCACTGGTTTGCTGTCTGGTTAGTGAGTCAGCAGACTCACAGCTTCTCGTCTGGATTAATATTTACTGAGCTAGGGGACAGAGACTGCTGCAGGCAGCGTGCCCTGTGTCTGCACAAGGAAGGCAATTGGTAACAATCTGGGTATGGTTCAGAGGCCTTCACCTGCTGGAGGAACTTCTCCTGAGACTCACCTCATTTGATTCTTGTCTTTTATAATAAAACTGGTGCAAGGGAATGGATACTTCTATCTCAAGAACTTTGGTTACTCTCTTAGCCGTGTTTGCCTTAACTAGAATAGATGTGGAGGTCACAAGCCTGCACCCTGGGTTACATTTACACTGAGGAGTTGCACACTGTATAATTTACACTGCCGTAATTCATCCTTGGCAAATGGGAAATAATTTGCTACGTAGATGACGTGAAGCATGGGATTGTACTGGAATTTGTTAATTCTAGTCTGTGGCTGCTGTTGTTATGGAGCTTGCGTTCAAGGAAATCCTAAGCCCAGATTTCCAGATACCCTACAACTTCCACTCCCTGCAACTAATAGGTGAGAGGTTAGAATTGATCTTGAAGGTCTTTTCCAACCTGATTGATTCTGTGATGGAGCAGCTCTGCTATAAGGACAGGCTAAGGGATTTGGGGCACTTCAACCTGGAGAAGAGGCTTCAAGAAAACCTTATAGTAGCCTTCCAGTATCTGAAGGGGGCCTACAGGAAGGCTGGGGAGGGACTTTGACAAGGTCTTGCAATGACAGGACAAGAGGCAATGGGTTTAAACTGGCAGAGGGGAGATTTAGACTGGATGTTAGGAGGAAGTTCTTTCCAGTGAGGGTGTTGAGACACTGGCACAGGTCGCCCAGGGAGGTTGTCACTGTGCCCTCCTTGGAGGTGTTCAAGGTCAGGTTGGATGAGGCCTTGAGCGACCTGTGCTAGTGGGAGGTGTCCCTGCCTATGGCAGGGGGTTGGAACTAGATGGTCTTTGAGGTCCCTTCCAACCTTACCATTCTATGATTCTGTAGTCAAACTTTAACATGTGGNGGTACTCAGCACTGGTTGTGCCACACTTGGAGTACTGTGTCCAGTTCTGGGCCCCTCAATTGAAGAAAGAGGTTGAGGTGCTTGAATGTGTCCAGAGAAGGGCACCAAGGCTGGGGAGGGGGCTGGAGCACAGCCCTATGAGGAGTGGCTGAGGAAGCTGGGGGTGTTCAACCTGGAGAAGAGGAGGCTCAGGGCAGACCTCATTGCTCTCTACAACTACCTGAAAGGAGGCCGTAGCCAGGCAGGGATTGGTCTCTTCTCCCAGGCAACCAGGGACAAAACAAGAGGACACAGTCTCAAGCTGCATCAGGGCAGGTTTAGGCTACATGTTAGGAAGAAGCTCTTCACAGAGAGATTAACCATTGGAATGGGCTGCTCAGTGAGGTGGCAGAGTCACCACCCCTGGAGGCATTTAAAAGGAGGCTGGATGAGGCACTTAGTGCCATGGCTTAGTTAATTGGAAGAGTTAAGTGATAGATTGGACTCCATGATCCTAGAGGTCTTTTCCAACCTGGTTGATTCTGTGATTCTTACATAACCATGAGGTAAAATGGCACAGGACCAGTTTTCACATTGACTTGCAGTCCATGGAGTAACTGTTGTGCCGTTCTGGTAACTCTGGACATCACATTCTGCTTGTGGGTGAATTTGTCTGGTGTATGTCAGGAGAGAGGGACAGAACTTGCTTCTCTTCCCTTCCACTCCATATTGTTTTATTCTTCTCTTCAGCACACTTAACATATAGCTAGAGAATACATGGGAAGGATCAGAGGACCTACATGAACAGCATCTTAGAGAGAAATGCGATCAGCTATTCATAGTAGGAACAGAAACAGATGGCTAGAGCTCTTGCTTGTGTAGCCTGAGAAGCTGATGCCTTTCAAGCTGCAGTCTGTAATGGGATTTATAGTTTTAAAACAGTTTTGTATCTGTTAGTTTGTTCTGTAACTGTTATACGGAGTGTAAATTGCTTTGTGGGTTTGTGGCTTCTGAGTTAGTGTTCAAATGATGGCTCATTTTCCTTTGGAAACAAGGAGCAGCTTCTAGAGGCAGTCACGTTCTGCTGTTAATGTTGCAATTGTCTGAAGGAATTGTCTCGAATTACCTGACGCTGTCTCATGCATTTCGTCCTCCCCATTGTTAAGGCTCATTAATGATTCCATTATAAGCTCTAGCTTTCAGAAATGGTTTTCTAAAAAACAATCTCTGTCTTATATTATCATGTTGTTTATACCATATAAATGCTCAAGGACAAGACATGTATTAATAGACAGCTTTGTGATTGTGGAGCCACCAATTATTTGACTGGTGATTACTCTATCACAAACTCTGCTGACTCTCAGCACTTTGGAGGGGAGAATAAAATTCCTTCTGCAAATTGGGAAGATAATTTCCTTTGGAATGGCGTTTGCTACTGAGTGCTGGAAATCCTTTGCATGCAGATAAGCAGTAAAAGCTGGTTAGCTTTATTGTGATGCGGTGTGATGCTTTGGAAAAGGCTGTCATGGTGGAGAGCCTTAGCAGGATGTAATGAAGATCCTAGAGGATTGCTCCAAGCTTTCCAGGAGAGGACATGCTGGGTGGAAGACCCAGTAGCTGTATGTAACCATTTCTTTTTTCTGTACTTATTTCATACTGTGTCCCAGGTACTTGACACTGGGGTGGGATGGCCTTGGGAAAAGGGGTGGTGAGATGCAGTTGCTTTCTCCTTCCCTCCACAGAGTTAACCACTGTCTCTTTCTTACTGTCACTGCACCCCAGTAGTAGAGAGCAGGCTGTTCTCTGTCCCAAAGAGAGCAGCATTAAAGGGATGTGCAGGGCAAGGTCATGCTTTTATGATAATGTCCTATGCTACTGGTTTGGTTGCACCAAAGACATAAAAATGACTTCCTACCCATCTGGTTACAGTGGACACATCCATTAGGATGCCATAGGTCAGTGTGTATGTACCAGGCTGTTCTGTGACTGCATCTGAAGGATGATCTGGTCAAGACTCTGCTTCTTCCTCTCTGCACCTCTGTGTGTCCTGAGTTCTTATGAATGAGTGAAGGGAACAGTCCTTGCACACAGAGGCCAAGCATAATGCTTGTTACTGTGTAAAATATGTGAGATCCTGGCAGGCTGCTTTAGGAAGCCCAGTAAATGATTCTTCATGGGCTTCCTTACAGCTAGTAATTTCTAGTAGGGGATGGAGGACCAAGCCCCAGGCCAAGAATTTGTGCTGTTAGTTGCTTTCAAATAGAAGAAAGTTATGTGCTTCTGTGGCCCTTAAAAATTCTGCAGCTTACCTGGCAGATTTCTGGTAGAGCTAATCAGCCTTCTGACCATTTCCTTTTTATTCCCCATACTTTTGGTGCCAAATACCTTGAATATCAATGGTAAAGTTTTCTACCTACAAATTCTTGCAGAAATCTTAATAATAATTCTCTTGGTAATAGTAATTCTCTTGGCTCCAAAGCCAAAGCTCTGGAAAAATGTTGGTTACCACCTTCTGGCAAAGGAAGCTCCCAGCACAGTGTTGGGTTATACAAGTGGATGAGACTTTCTAAGAGCTGGGTTGTCACCGGTTTGTTTACTGAAACCTTTTCATTGCTCCAGGTGAACAACTTCCAGTAATATAAATAACAATTAAAAAGGAGTAGAAGAGGGAAGATGTCAGAGGAAGAGGGACAAAACTGTCTTGACTGCCTGTGATGGTTTGCCCCCACACACTTTGTAAAATCGCCCAAACTAGACTCAACTGGCTGGAAGTTGAGAGATGAAACTCTATTTACAGCTTAGCACAACGTACAAGCAGATAGATACACTATATACAGGAATATTTACAGAAATAAGCAAGTTAAAGGTAATATGGAAACACAAAACCCCTCCCAGAAATCAGAGAGCCCAGGAGAAACTTCCAACCACCCTTCCACCTTCTCCCCACCCCTCTACCTTACCCCAAGGTTTGCCTTATGTGAACGGTGAATCTGGAGGATTGGCATGAGGGGTTAGAAGGAAAGTGGTTGGTGAGGTTACTCGGCAGAAAGGAGAAAAGCCAGAAGCTGCTAGACAGCCCGAGATGCTGTGCCCCTATGTCTGTGTTATCTGTGTTTTGAGTTCTTATTCTTATCCATCTCAGCAAACCTATGAGTGAAGTAGACATCACCTTTTCACAGCCTATAATATAATTTTCTCCATTAAAATATTCCAATTAGCCTCAAACCAGCGCACTGCCTCAAAGGAAGCTAGGGAGAAATGTAAACCAACCGTAGCCTACATGTATCTCCTGGTTGTGACAGTTTTTTATGGTATCAAAAGGGAAGAGACACCTGCAATACCATAACTTTGTTATTGGGTACAGAGCTGGATGCAACCAACTCTTTTGCCTGAGGCATTCCTGCTTTAACTGCTTTGCATAGGAGTTACATTAGTCAAAGTTTATTTAAAATAATTACTGTAATCATCTGTATATTGTCCCAGCCTAAGGAACCAGAAAATTGTGTTGCATAATTCCCTTGCAGTTGTCTGAGAAATCTCCCTCCTGCTCCGCTACCACAGCACAGATATTTGATGTGATCCTGGCTTTCCCGCAAAGGGGCTGCCGCGCTTTCAACTTTGCCGAGCGCCGGCGCTTCATGTGTTTATATTTTTCTCTGCCGTGCTTAACAATTGAATGAAAGAGGAGTGCTAGCGGAGGTCAAGCATTGTTTGAATGTGTTGCAAGTGGTTTCCCAGGGAAACAGCAAATCAGTACTCATAGCCTACCGCAGCATCTCCAAAAAAACAACCAGCCACCAGCCATAGCCGAGTATTTACTATAGTACTCGGGACCAAAAGCGATGCAGCCCAAAGCCGTAGCGAGCGTGTGAGCAGGAGAGCAGTTGCAAAGGATGAAGAAACATTCGGCACGAGTGGCACCTTTACCATCTTACAATGTTTCTGAATTAAATTCTCCTGTGCCAGACGGTAAATGCTGTTGGGTTTTGTTTTTTGTTTTGTTTTTTTTTCCTGTATATTTAACCCTGGGCAGGAATTTACTTTGCATGCTCTTTCTGCTCCATTCCATCCATAGTAACATGAGTGTCTGTGCATGTGTGTTTTTAAAGTGACTTTAATGCCTCTGTAGCATTTCTAGCCCTTTAATGTAATTTCTGTTGCTTATGTTCAACTGCTTTGTGAATGATTTCTCATGGAGAAACTGATTCTCCAACGGAGAAACTAATGTTGAAATGTGAACAGCTGATAAAGTGGTTGTACTTTAGTTCTGGCTTTCAGAATGATGTGAAAATAAGTCCATATAATGCTACCAATTTTACTGTAGTATGTTAATATTGTTTAATAGATTTATGTCTTTTGCTTTAAAGACAAAGGCACCAACTTTTTGCAGTGTACCATCCCTCAGCTTGAAATAGCAATTTTTGCCTTACACTGCCTTTCCCCTCCCTTACTTTTTAGTATCAGTTCCTTAATACAAAAATTGTGAGGTCTGTAGTGTGCTCTCACTTGGATATGATAGCCCCATTCCTTGTGGAGTGCATGCCGCCTTCACACTACACTTCAGTGTCAACTGGAAATGTGCTGCTGTTGTCCAGCATGAGGCAGGAGTGCACTGAGATGTGATGCAGACATAAAGCTTGGTATGCTGAAAATATGCAGTGGGTTCACGTGTGGCAGAAATCAAAGGTGTAAAGGAAAGCTTTTCTAAAAATATTCCTTATATTCAAATTCAAGTTTTCATCTTAAATGTCTGTAGAAATCTCAGGCTTTACCTGCACTGCTGCAAGTTTGTTCTATTCAGTGTCAAATGTTTTCAAGAGCTGAGTGGTTACTTTCCAAAGTTGCTTGTTCTGCCAGAAATGAAACTCTTTTCCCATGGATGCTGTTAAGAACACTTAAGCCACAAAATTGCAAGGTGCGTGCTGTCTCTGGTTTGAGCTTTGTTATGCCAACCTCCAATGAAAATGTGCTTCCTTTTTGTGAGGGTAAAAACAATGTGAGAGACACGGTCCAGTGCTTGTCAGCAGAGCGTGACTTCCACTGCTTCCATCAACCTGGGCAGGACTGGTTTCAATTACAAACAGGGCTGGGTTTTGATAGAGCAAGCAATAGGTTCTGTCTTTTTCTTGCAAGTTTATGAGTGATATTTAGAATTCTGTAGGCTTGGTAGTTACCTGGTGGTTCTTGAGGGGAGAATACCTTAAAGAAGGTTGAAGGAGCTGCTAGACCTGCTGCTTGTGTCTGTCCATTGCTGCTGGACAGCACCACATTTTAGGGTGTGTGATACTGTAATTTGTACAGTTGCCTACTTGTCAAGGAGCAGTGTTACAGCCCAGTGAGCTTGCTTGCTGTGCTGGCTAAGTCGAGTGAGCTGTTGCTCTTCGCTTCCTGAGAGCTCCCAGCACACACCAGGCTTGTGTCATGCCAAGCAGTGAATGGGAGGACTAAACACTGTCCCCAGGACAACTCATAAACTGTGGGTGCCTCCAACTTCACCAATCCCAGCTGCTGTCAGGCGTCTCTCTTCAGTCCAATATTAACCTTCTCCTCTGCTGGGTTGTAGCAACAGTGTCAAATTTTGCATTGTCTGTTTCCTCAGGGAAGGAAAATCCAGTTGTCACAGGAGGAAAGGGCAATAGACTGGAAGTGACTACATGACAGCACTTGTCATATCCAACAGGCTGAAAATGGAAGGGTTATGACTGAGGATGAAGCTGGCCAAGCTGAACTAACACTGAATCCATACGTTAAATGTGTGTGCAGCCACTTTTACAGATCAGCAAATATATTAGGAGGGATTCCCAAAGAATCCTAATGGGGTATGACAACCAGCTTCCCAAGAGCTCTGCCCCATCACCCCTTTCCTTCCCAGGCATGATGAGGACACATGGGAGAGATGTTGCAGCAGCTTGAATTCTGGGCTGTGTGTTTGGAGGAGAGCAGGGGAGAAGCTCATCCTGAGTTGGCAGTTTTCAAGCTGTTGAGGTTTGTGAATTCCTAGATACCTTCTGATAGGGCCACAGAACCTGCTAGCTCCTGAAAGAGGAGTAAAATGCAGGCAAGAAGACTTCTTAGGTAGTAAAGAGGCACCAGATGTTTGCAGCTAGCTGATCAGAAAGTGCTGATCACTTGGAAAAAAATGTAGCAAGAGACAGCTGCTGAGAAGGGCTGGCATGCAGGCTGAGTGGTTCTGGAGGGTGTGAGGTGTGTATCAAGGTACAACCCACAGCCCTCAAGTATTTTTCAGAACATGTCTTCATGTCAGTCTGACCAGTGCCCACTTGCCAGCACCAATCAGCTACAGCAAGAGGATTAGATGTATGTGAGTGTCTAAGCCAGGTGGGTTGTATGGACACTGTGGAGGAGACATATCCCAAATCTTCCATCACAGAAAGGCAGAGGCGAGACCAATTGGAGCTGTTAGCCTAAGGGCAGTGAAGAAAACAGTTGGAAGTATCTCTTGGCATTACAAGACATAGCAATACAGTACTAAATACTTGCTTCTGCCTCAACTACTTGGGTGTAAAATGTTCTTTTAACCCACCCTTCCTGAAATGTGTTTAATTAGGCTCTAAGTCACGCAAGAAAATTCAATTATGTGTTTAATCCACATACCACAGTGTTGAGCCTGAGACAGGCAGGATGGGACTCATCCAGATACATCTAAATGTAAGCCCCAGTAAGTGCAAGAAAAAGTTGTCTGAACTCCCTGGAACCAGCAGGAGAACTGGACACCTCTGAGAGGGTGATTCATCTCCAAAGATTGGTGTCTAAGGGAGCTAGAATGAATCAGACTCTAGAGGCACCCATCAAACAAGAGAGGCAATAGTTTGTGTTGGGGATGACTACAAGCAATCTGATACTGAGTTGTATGTCAATGTGCTGCCTGCTTTTCCACTTGTATCTTAGGAGACTCATGAACTAACCTTGATTTATTGAAGTATTTCTTGAAAGTAGAAGCTATATCATACTTATTTAGTAATGAGATACATATGAATGATTTCTGGAGTGTCCTAGGTCTAAACTCATTCCACAACAGCTTTATGTCAAAGCAACCTCATGGTTTTCATTGAAGCTACTCTTCTTTTACTGCACTGAAAGTGAAAACTTGGTTTTAACTCAGAATGTTTGTTTCTTTTTGGAAATGTCACTAAACTTTAGCAGTGACAAGATTGATTTTCAAAGGATTTTTTAAAATAGAGATTGATGGCCTTTTATTTTGGTGTAAAGTATGGTGATTGTGAAACTTTTGGAGACACATCAGATATAATTCCTTACAAAGTTTGTAACATACATTGTGTGTAATAGGGTGGTATGCAACTCCCAATTAAATGATTTGTGTTTAACAGCTGCACAGTCAGTGCTGAAGTGATGAAAAGCTGATTGATCTGAAGCTAAGGAATCCTGTGATAAACTTTAGTCGGTCTTGTGTCAATTGAATCTGGGGAAAGAAAACCACATAGGTCTGTTTTAGTGAAGTATGTCCCCTTGAATGTGTGTTCAAGGGACTCATTCAGAAGTTGTTACTTGGATGATCTCATAGGGACTATTTATGTAAGCAACAGCTTAAAATAGAGTCCTTGCTCCAGAGCCTCAATAAGTGGACAAAGGCCCTGTGAGTCCCTGGAGATTGTTCTCTCAGACAGGTATGTCTTTGTTTCACCTGAATAAAACCTTCTGGTGTCTAGCTTCCTCCTCCTCATAGAGCAACCTGATGCAGAAGCTCCCTTGTCATCCTCACTAAATCAGTTTGTCTTTCAATGAGCTGCAGCAGGAATTGGATCAGTCCTCATGATCTGGGATCGGCTGCTGAGGTGGCTCATTTGGCTGAGCACTGGGGTGCCTCTGTGTTGCCCTCTTCTTCCTCTAAAGCACCAAGGCAGCTTGCCTTAGATTTCCTCAGCACACTTAGCCAGAAAATTGCCCTCTGATATGTTTATGATGTGCAGGCATCTTAAAATCTTTCACTTCTTTGTGGGTTACACAGGTGGTGCAGGGAGTGTCTTTGTGTGCCTGGTCCTGTCCTTCCCAGGCTGCATTCTCGATACAGGGTCCAGAAGGGTAAGGAAGGAGCAATTTTCCATGGGAAAAGTTCTGTGCTGAAGGCTGAAGTTCATGCCATTGCTGAAGGTCTGTGGTAATGTCCACAAACTAACTTTAACTGCAGAGCTGTCAGAGGGTTTGTTTTCCAAGGCAAGTGGAGAAGCCAGCAATGTTTTACAACAACAGAGTTCAGTCAAAAATATTCCACTCCAAATGGATGTTTTAAAACATTTTTTTTCTGTAGATCATTTTGTGTAGAAGTTTTGATTTCAACATACAAAAATCATTCTTACTTTGCAATGCTTTTGTCTGTATTCCTTCAGACTGTAAATATAATACATAGATGTAGCCAGTCCGTTTCAAAATATGTACTCCAGCTACCAGTTGCACTACAGATGTTCTCGAATAAGCTACTTTTCCAGCACCTGTTCTGATACTCCCACACTGGTGCTGGTGTATTATTTTTGGTGTTAGAGCAATGGAATTCATTGTCAGTGCTTTAAAGAGGCAGTAATAAATTTGAATTAGGCTGAAATGAGAAAGGGGGGGGAAAGTCTTCTTGGCTTAAAGCGAGTAAGGAGGGAAAAAGTCAGGGAGAAAATGCTTCCAGGCTTTTAACTTGACTTTCAGTAAAATACAGATGGACGGAGAAGTGGAGCGAAGATCTGAACAGAAATTCAGTTTTTTTAAATGATTGTCTTTCTGTGTTTTGAGGAAGGGTCTTGATCCAGAGCAATACAAAGAGGAGTCATTTAACAACTTCCTAAATCCTCCAGATACAGCCGACCATTGTGTTCATGAAGCAGGGCTCCTGATAAGGCAGTCTGCAGGTTGGTTAGAGTCAGCAAAGCCTTTAAATGCTTCCTGAGGAGATCCCTTTTTTTTTTTTTTTTTTCCCCCTTTGGTTGTTTTTTAAATGGTTACAGCTGTTGTACGGAATGGATGTTGCAGCCTGGATTAATTTTGGCCTGCAGCCCCCAGTCAAAGGTTTCAGGGCATGGCATTGGACACAGACCATGTACATTATTTTCTGTAGTTTTCCTGGAAAGCATTCATAACAGATCAGGTTCTACACAAGAAGAACACACAGCTATTATGCAGAAAGATGAATTTACAGACTTAGAAGTGTTTATCAGGTTTGCTGCAGAAGGCATCAAGCATATGGTGTTTAATATGGGACCTTCAGTCTCAGCAATGGACAACCAGCTGTGAGGATCTTGCAAGACAAGAAT
>VWYK01061003.1:0-15628 GCA_013399775.1 Semnornis frantzii | reverse complement strand
AGGCTGCTGAGGGGCCTGGAGCAGCTCTGGAAAAAAGGACCTGGGAGTCCTGGAGGCTGACAGGCTAACTGTGAACCAGCAGTGTACCCTCAGCACCAAGAAGGCCAAGGGTATCCTGGAGTGCAAGAAAAAGAGAGTGGCCAGAAGGTCAAGGGAGATTCTCCTCCCTATCTGCTCTGCTGAGGCCACACCTGGAGTCCAATTCTGGGTTCCTGGTTCAAGGACAAGGAACTACTGGAGAGTCCAGAGGACAGCCAGTAAGGAACTACTGGAGAGTCCAGAGGACAGCCAGTAAGATGCTGAGGGGACCGGAACATTTACCTCATGAGGAGAGGCTGAGAGAGCTGAGAAGACTGCTGACCAATAGCTAAAGGCCGAGTGTCAGGAAGAGGGAGCCAGACTCTTTTCAGTGGTATCCCACAGCAGGCCAAGGGGCAATGGACACAGCTTGGAGCACAGAAGGGTCCACATAAACATAAGGAAAAAATTCTTCCCTTTCAGGGTAGCAGAGCACTGGAGTAGGCTACTCAGAGAGGCTGTGGAGTCTCTGTTTCTAAAGTATTCAAACCCACCTGGAGGTACTGCTGTGGGATTTACCCAGGGTGACCTTGCTCCAGCAGGGAGCTGGACTAGATTATCTCTGGAGGACCCTTCCAACCTCCACTAGTCTGTGATTCTTTCCTCTGGTTGTTTTGTCCTTTCAGGAGCCTCTGGAGAATTATTTCTCAAGAAGCAAATGTCTCAAATATAAACAGATAATTCCATATTGCTTTTCAAGGCCTTTTTTTGAGGTAAAAGTTCCTGACCATCAGTGTCTGCACTTTTACCACCCTGATTTGAGCACAACTTTAAAGGGCAGTTCATCAGCTACATCTTCATTTTGAAACCAGCTGCTTGATTAAAGCTGCACATGAGTTACAGCAGCTGGCACCTTCTGATGTCATGAGGCTGCTATGTAAGGATCTGAATGGACTTTTCTCCACTGGCATCAGCCCTGTAGCCTCAGGCCTGAGAGAGATGAGGCTCTGCAGACTAAGAATGACCCCTGATGACTGAACACAACTTCAGCTTGAGTGTCAAAGCTTTGAGAGGTTTTCACTTTTGCAGGACTTAGCAGGGAGAGAAGCAGGGTTTGCACTCACATTGCATCAAAGCATCTGAGGGAGTTTTAGGAAAAGATGGAACACTTGATAACCCTCAGCTGAAAGCAACTCATTCAACAGTCATCTTGAAAGGAGAGAAGTGGCTCCTTATTGAGCTGAAGGAGCCAAGTGGAGAAGACAAGGGGTTATGGGTACAAGTTACTTCTGGGGAGATTCCCACTGGAGTCCAAAAGAAATGGTTAAACAATTATCACCTGCCACAGGCTGAGCTCTGCAAACAGCCTTGCCAGAAAGGCTCTGAAGATGGTCACAGAATGACAGACTGTTAGGGCTTGGAAGGGTCCTGGAAATATCATCCAGTCCAAAGAGAGTTGGTGTTGTTCAGTTTGAGGAAGAGAATGCTCTGAGGAGACCTTATTGTGACCTTCTAGTATCTGAAGGGGGCTACAAGAAAGCTGGAGAGGGACTTTTTTAGGGTGTCAGGTAGGGATAGGACTGGGGAAAATGGAGCAAAATGAGAAGTGAGTAGATTCAGAGTGGATGTTAGGAAGAAGTTCTTCACCATGAGGGTGGTGAGAGCCTGCAAGGGGTTATCCAGGGAGGTGGGGGAAGCCTCATCCTTGGAGGTGTTTAAGGCCAGGCTGGATGAGGCTCTGAGCAACATGATCTAGTGCAAGTTGGAGCTAGATGATCCTTGAGGTCCCTTCCAGTCCTGACAATTCTGTGATTCTATGAGTCTCCCTAAACCCCATTGCTATGCTTTCTGCCAGAAGATGAAAGCAGGCTTTCATATGGGTTTCATATAGGGTAGATATTTTTCTGTGCACTGACATTTAACACCTCCAGTGTGAGCTGTGTTTTAATATTCCAGGCATTCAGGGAATAGGTATCAGGCTCTCTAATCCAAATGTTAATTTGGCTTTCTGAAGAGCATCAGGATGAATTCTGATCAGCACTTCTGCATCAGTTTCTGAGCTGAGCTTTACTAGCACACATGAAGATGAACAAGCTGATCCCATGTAGAAGCTACCAGCTGATTTGGAAGATCAATACTGCAGTGGGGAAGCTGTCAAAGACCAGATTGTCATTTCCAACCTTCTGCTGGGCTGCAAAGTCAGATTTCATCCTAAGCATGAATAAAGTACATTTTCCAGGAGACTCTGCTCTGTTTGTCAAGTGAAGCTGGCTGAGCAGTGGCATTTCTGATTTGTGAAGAAGTTTTTAGGGGGAAGCAGGGTAACTTAGTTAATTTTACTCTGAATCAGACCCAAACAAAAGTTTATTTTTGCAATTTCCCACGAACTGGAAACCCAGAGAATATTTCATCCTGAAACTTCCTCCAGGAAATAACCTCACTGCACCCAGCAGCTGCTGGCTGAAATCAACATTCTTGGTCCTTTCATGCTTGCTAATTGTTCACTTTGGTTCCACCAGCAGCTGCAAGAGCTTCCCAGCCCTGCCTCCCCACTCCTGCTCCTGCCCTAGCAGCTACTCCCCAGCAGCTACACTGCAGCTGACCCAAACTCCTCATTCCCACCGGTGTGCCATTGGCCTTCTGTGCTGCCAGCTCACACTCTTGGCTCCTCTCCAGTTTCTCATCCATCAGCACCCCCAAGTCACAGAATCACAGCACGTCAGGGGCTGCAAGGGACCTTGAAAAGTCATCCAGTCTAACCCTCCTGCCAGAACAGGATCACCTAGACCAGATCACACAGGAATGCATCCAGGTGGGTTTTGAATATCTCCAGAGAGGGAGACTCCACAACCTCCCTGAGTAGCCTGTTCCAGTGCTCTGTCACCCTCACAGGGAAAAAATTCCTCCTCATGTTTCCATGGAACTTCCTATCCTTCAACTTCCACCCACTGCCCCTTGTCCTGGCATTGGGCATCACCCCACAGAGCCCAGCTCCAGCCTCCTGGCACTCACCCTTTGCATATTTATAAACAATGATGAGGTCGCCTCTCAGATTCCTCTTCTCCAAGCTAAAGAGCCCCAGCTCCCTCAGTCTCTCCTCACAAGAGATGTTCCATTCCCTTCAGCATCTTTGTGGCTCTCTGCTGGACTCAGTTTGTGAGACTTTCTCAGACAAAAGGCAGCCTCCACCCCTTGTAATTCCATCTTACCACTATAGGACACTTCCCTCATGCAGTGCCAAGAAAATGTGAATTGTAACCTTCCTCTGCCGGCCTAGATTCTGGCCCAGAGAAATATTTCATGTCTTTGAGTGCTCCCATTTGAAGCATGGCACAAAACAGATTTGCCAGAGTGGTCTTAAAATTATGATGTGGTAATCATAGAATGGTTTGGGCTGGAGGGGACCTCCAAAGGTCATCTAGCCCAAACCCCCTGCAGTGAGCAGGGACATCCTCCACTAGATCAGGTTGCTCAGAGCCTCGTTGAGTGAAGTGTTAAAAGTCTACCCTGATGAATTTCATAAAGCAGTTCCATGTCCCTCTTGAGCTGTGGGGCCCAGAACTGGACACAGTACTCCAGATGTGGCCTCACTAGGGCAGAGTAGAGGGGCAGGAGAACCTCTCTCGACCTTTTCCATAGGACTGCTTTCTACCACCTCATCCCCCAGGCTGTATTGATAGTGAGGATGGTTCTGGCCCAGGGAAGAAGCTGAAGCCTCTGTAAAGCCAAGCACATCTTAGCAGAACATGCAGTCATATTTCAAGCTTGTATCACTGCACTGTAAAGCTAAAGAGCCTATTAACTTCTCACCAGTGATCCTAATTTTATTTTCCACTGCTTTTCCCATTTGAAATTTGCAATTCAATGCAATCAATTTCACTTTTGTTAAACACTTTAATGTGCTCTAACAAAAACAGGCAATTGATATTCTAATTCTCTTGTATTGAAGCTAACAGTGTGTTATGAACACACATGATATAAAATCAGCATCATAGATTAGTTTGGGTTGGAAGGGAACCTTCAAGATGATGTTTCCAACACCTCTGCCATGGGTCCCAGCTTGGCCAAGGCCCCAGCCAAGCTGCTTTTCAACACTCTCAGGCTTGGAACCTCCACAACTTCTCTGGGCAATCTGCTCCAGTGCCTCACCATCCTCAAGAGGAAGAATTTCTAATCTCAATCCAGCTTCTTCCAGTTTGAAGCCATTGCCCCTTGTTCTGTCACTCCATGCCTTTGTAAGAAGTCTCTCTCCAGCTCTCCTGGCAGCCCCTTTCAAATCCTGGAAGGCTGCTTTAAAGTCCTTCTGGAGCCTTCTCTTGCCCAATCTCAACAATCCCAACTCTCTCAGCCTGTCTCCATAGGACAGCATAATGATAGCATAAAAATAGTAGCATAAACCCCACACAGGAAGTAATTAATTCACGACTAAGCTTGGCTTGGTGTGAGATAATTGATCTGACCTTAATTCTGAAGTCAAATTGATTAAATCAGTGCCAGTAGGTAGTGTAAGACCAATGATTACATGTCCTGTGTGTTGCAGTATTTCATCAATGCAAATCCCTTAATCCTTCCAAAGGTGATTCTGCTCACATTTCACAACAGCATGCAAAATACCTTTGCCTTGAATATGATCATCTGCCTGGAAAAAAAACAAACCAACCAAGATAACCCACTCTACATCTACTATTTGGTGTTTCTAGGAACTTTCATTGCCTCTGAGGGTAAAGGTATGCATCAGAAAATTGATTTGCAGAATTAGAGTGGGAGGCAAGCTCCAGATGCTCAGAAGAATCAGAGAATCACCTAATTGGAAAAGGCTTTAAGGTGATTGAGTCCAACCATAACCTCTCCCTGTACACAACTGTTACACCATTTGCCTAAGCTTCTCCTCCAAAGGACTTTTAAACACCTCCAGGGATGGTCACTGCACCGCTTCCCTGGGCAGCCTGCTCCAGTTTCCTGATGACCTTTTCAGTGAAGGGATTTTTCATAACATCCAGCCTTGACCTTCCCTGGTGCACCTTGAGGCCACTTACCCCTGTCCTTGTTATCAGGCAGAAGAGACCAAGCACCACTTGGCTCTAATCTCCTTTCAGGGAGCTGTAGAGAGCAATGAGGCCTCCCCTCAGCCTCCTTTTCTCCAGGGTGAACATCCCCAGCTCCCTCAGTTGCTTGTCATAGAACTTGTGCCCAAGAGCAGGCTGTAAGCACACAGATGAAGGGATTCACTCAGATTTCTTCAGTGCTGTGCTGTCCTCAGGGTACCCTCATGGCTCCATGGTTCTTCAGCCCTTCACCTTTTTAACAGCAGAATTCCCTCTGCCATTCATGAAAGTTCCATCTGAGGTCAAGCCTGAGAAGGTGAAGCGCTGATGTGTCAGGTGGTTACTTCACCAGACTTCAAGGGTCTCTTTGCTTCAGGATTATTGAAATAATTCTGGAAACTCATCAAAGAATACAAGAGTGCAATGGGTGACTCCCTATGTGACAGACTTTATCTAAAGTCAATATTGGAGGGATGTTTGATGGCTAAACACAGGTAGCAGTTGCAGAATTACAGAATTAACCAGGCTGGAAAAGGCCTCTGGGATCATTGAGTCCAAACTATTACCTAACCCTTCTAATTAGCTAACCCATGGCACTAAGTGCCTCATCCAGCCTCCTCTTAAACACCTCCAGTCCAGTCAAGAAAGAGATTCTGCTCATTAGTCCCTGGTAATGGAATACACTACTTGAGTCTGCCTGAGATTATTGGTAGTAACTAATCTGCCTAAAAATAACTCCCAGCAAGGCAGCTCCCAACCAAAACTTGCAAAATGTCTCATTCCTCCTCTGATCCAGATAGTAGAAGGCAGGAAGTTTGTGAGACTTTGTCAGACAAAAGGCAGACTCCACCCCTTGTAATTCCATCTTACCACTATAGGACACTTCCCTCATGCAGTGCCAAGAAAATGTGAATTGTAACCTTCCTCTGCTGGCTTAGATTCTGGCCCAGGGAAATATTTCATGTCTTTGAGTGCTCCCATTTGAAGCATGGCACAAAACAGATTTGCCAGAGTGGTCTTAAAATTATGATGTGGTAATCATAGAATGGTTTGGGCTGGAGGGGACCTCCAAAGGTCATCTAGCCCAAACCCCCTGCAGTGAGCAGGGACATCCTCCACTAGATCAGGTTGCTCAGAGCCTCGTTGAGTGAAGTGTTAAAAGTCTACCCTGATGAATCTCATAAAGGGCAGATAGAAGTTAAGTTGACTCAGTATTTAAAGGTGGAAAATCTTTGCAGTGAGAAGTGCCACACAGGCTGGTGTGACATTCCTGCCAACAACTAGGGCAGACACTTCCTCTACACAACTGTCATGCTGCTTGCTCCACCATCCCCATGAGGTGGTGAGGCACTGGAACAGGTTGCCCAGGGAAGTTGTGGAGGCTCCAAGCTTGGAATTGTACAAAGGCAGGTGGGCTGGGGCCTTGAGTAAGCTGGGCTGGCAGGTGGTGTCCTTGCCCACAGCAGGAGGTTAGAACTGGATGATCTTCAAAGTCTCTTCTAACCCAAACCATTCTGTGACTATTTTTTTTTTTTCTGCCTTGATCAAGGAGAAGCTGTAACATTTGGACTAATGTTTTTATAACTCAGTTGGTGGGCAGGCAACAACTACAATATTGCAGTATTGCCACAAAAATGAGCTCATTACCTCTGGTCTGTTTGTGGTGAAACAGTTCTAAGTGGGCTTTGCCTATGTGTTGCAAATCTGGTAGGCAGAGATAGCTGCAGAAAATGTAATTAAGAGATATGACAAACGGATCACAAAGAATGGGAGGTTGTATCTTGAATTGCTCAGTTCCTGTGCAATTCCTGATCAATAACTCAATAATGAAATCAATAATCCCTTCTCAGAATTACTCAGTCTGTGCATGACAGGGAGTTCTTAAGGACTTGCCTGACCTGCTCTGGCTGTGTTGATCTTAGTGGTGATTTCAGCTGAAGGACGATGAGATCCTGAGCCTCTGCCCAATTATCAAGTCAGGTATGTAAGCAGCAATCACATACAGCATGCCTCAAGCTGCAGCAATCCTAAAGCAATCACATACAGCAACCCTAAAGCAAAGAACAGGGCATCTCTACCTTAGTCTCCCTAGCAGCAGTTACTAAATATTCAGATTGCTTCACGTTATCAAAATAAACATGCACAAGCTCAGGTGAAGATTTGCCTCTTTCCAACTGCACCATCAGGAGATCTCCTTTGCAAGTCCTGACCACATCAAGCAGCTTGGAGGTGTTTCAAGTGACCAGGTTCAAATGTATCACACAGGATCAAGCACTGATTACAAAGCAGATGCTGCTACACTCAATTTGTTTCCTTTTACAAGCTTTGCATTTTAAGGGATACAAAGCAAGAGACTAATCTGGGAGGCATTTGCAAACGAGCAAACTAGAAATAAACCCAGTAAGCTCCTGTGTAATCAAACACAAATCCAACGACCCAACCACAAACCTCCGGGGATGATCACCAAACCCTGATGTGTTTCTAACAAAACAATGCCACCAAGTGAGAACAAAATACCGCTGGGCTGGAGCCACAGAAGTTGCTGCTGCCTGAACACTTCTCTCACTTCATTCAGTGCAGCTTTCCACCCCGACCCCTTTCAAGATCCACTCTCCAGGATTTACATGTCTGGACAGACTTTTTTTGCCATGACACATCTTAAAGACTCATACTTTTTTTTAAAGACCCATAACATCCCTTCAAGAGCCACAACCTCCCTTCAAGAGCCACAACCTCCCTCAACTTCACAGATTCAGAGTCCTCTTACGGAGCCTTTCTGGAATTACTTTTCTCACTTCAGACTTTCTGTGTCTCCACTCTATCTTCTGCATCTCTTCAGTATTATCTCTTTTCATATTGGGACTTCTTTCAAGCCCAAGTTTGTTAGTCTCCAGCAACTACATCTCTGCCATGTCTTTATCACTCTGCTCTTTTATGCTGAACCCGTCCATGCTCACTGCAGAGAGGCTGGACAAGATGACCTTTAACAGTCCTTTCCAACGTGTTGCATTCCATGATTCTATCCATCATGGCCATTGCTGTGTTTAAAGCCTACTTGGTTCATCCTACTGTCTTTTTTAATTTTTTAAACTGCCTTCTTGTCTCTTGGCTTTACTCACACTTCTGTTTTCAACATTGATCTATAAAAACCTTTCCCTTCCTGATTACGGTTCCTAATTACGCTCAGTGCCTGCTGTAATTTCTTAATTAACTCTGCAACTATATAATTAAACTTTGTCTCATTTTCTGAAACATCTGGCAGGAAAGAAGCACTCCAAATAAACTTGTAGTGTTAGTGAATAGCTTGCTATTAACTACAGCCTCTCATCCTGACTAGCTCCGCTGCTATCAATATTGACTACATCTTTCTCTTGCCTTAGCCAGTAAAACTTCTGGGACAGGAACAGTGTTTTGGTTCTATGCTTAAAGAGCCCTGAAGAGTAGTCTCTAACTACTCTGAGGCTGCCAATAGCATAATGTACAGAGACTGAAACAATACATAGGGATAAAGGTTTCTTAGAGAATTTGACATCATTATTAATGTACCTAGGTGCTTCAAAAGTGTTTTTTTTCCTTCCCACAGGACCTCAGTTTGCAGATTCCCAAACACTTTAAGCACATTTGTTTCCTACCTGCAGTCAGTCTGAGAATTCTCTGTGTGCTTTCAGATGGGGCACTGGTCTTACTGAATGGACAGCTGGTACCTGACGGTGAAGTCCTGAGCCAAACACTAACAGCTTGAGGCATGTGTCTATTCAAACTACCTCAAATGGCATTATCTGTATGTAGAATTATGTGCAAACACACAGAGGTGCATCTGTAGTAAAAGCAACTCCCCCAGACACCCTCAGGATTATTTCTTTGAAATAAAACAACAAACATGTTTCAGAAATGAACAAGATGTAACAGAGAGAAAGTAAATGCAGGCAGGAAGATCACAGAACCAGAGAATGGGAGGGGTTGGAAGTGACCTCTGAAGATTGAGTCAAAACTCCATGCCAAGGCAGGCTCACCTAAAAAAGGTCATACAGGAACACATCCAGACAGGTTTTGAATGTCTTCAGAGACGGTGACAGCACAAACTCTCCAGGCAGCCTGTTCCAGTGCTTCATCACCCTTAAATTAAAGAAGTCCCAGATGGAGCTTCTTAGGTTCGAGTTTGTGCCTGTTGCCCCTAGTCCTGTCCCCTGAACAAAGCCTGGTCCCATCCTCTTGCCATCCACCCTTTAAGTATTGCTCAGCATTGATGAGATTCCCTCCCCTCAGTCTGCTCTTTTCCAGACTAAAGAGCCCAAACTCTTTCAGCCTTTCCTCACATGAGATGTTCCAGTCCCCTCGGCACCATTGTAGCCCTTTGTTGTACCCTTTCCAGCAATTTCCTGTCCTTTTTCAACTTCTATTATCAACTGCTCCCCTGTAAACTTTCTAACCATCTTGTTCCAGAAATGAATCCTTCAGTTAGAACAAAGACTTTAAGTTAGAAGCCATGGTTTCAGTAGGTGCTGTGAAGATGAAGCTTGTTGTAAACCTCCTCACGAACTTACAATGAACCAGAGGGAGAAGGTGGAGGAGGGCTGGGGAGGTTCAGGGCTTACATGAGAAGCTCCCCACCAATGCACCACACGTAGATTGTTCCCTGTAGCTGCCTGCCCATGGTAATGGTCCTGCCCAGGTGCTGCTGAGCAGCTTGCTGGGTGTTGAAGTTTTTGTTGGCTTTTTAGTTCGAGGGAGATAGAGAGGGAATTTGATCAATGTTTATAAACATCTAAGGGCTCGGGGACAGGCTCTGCTCACTTGCTCCCTGGGATAGGACAAGGAACAATGGATGGAAGCTGCAGCACAGGAGGTTCCAGCTCAATACAAGGAGGAACTTCTTGACTGTAAGGGTTCCAGAGCACTGGCACAGGCTCCCCAGAGAAGCTGTGGAGTCTCCATCTCTGGAGCCTTTCAAGGCCTGTCTGGATGTGTTCCTGTGTGACCTGAGCTAGATTGTCTGGTCCTGCTCTGGCAGCGGGATTCGACTCAATGATCTCTTTGAGTCTCTTCCAGCTCCTAACACCCTGTGAGCCTGAGAAAACACATTCCCTCTCTCTTCCATTTAGATTCCCAACTACAGAATTTTGGGAAGCTTGAAGATTCCAGGTTTAAGAGTTCTCATCTGAAGTCCTTGCAGCAACATAAGCTGTGCAAGGCCGATTTGGTGATCATATGACTGCAGAAAAATTCCATTTAAGAAAGAGAAGATGGGAATGGGGGGGGAAGAACTTTTAAGCACTGTGTTAAAAGGTTGCCACCTACTGGGCACCTCCTCAACCTCCACCAAGAGACCGGGAGAGGTCTGTCAAAAACTGGCCGAGTGAAAGCTCCCTAAAACTGAAATACAAATTTAACAGCTCAGTGTCCTGCTTAAGCTCAGAGTTTTCTTTCTTTTCTTCCAGCCTTCTCATGTCTTCTCTTTTTCTGTCTTGCAGTGCTGGCATCAGCATTACTTGGATGAAGCCTTGAGCAACCTGGTCTAGTGGGATCCTTGAAGAAACTCAGAATTAGCCTAGATACAACCTTGGATAACCAGATCCAACTCTGAAGTTGGCTCTCCTTTAGTAGGTTATCTCCAGAGGTCCATTATAGCCTCATTTATTTTTTTTCCTGTGCATCAGGGAAACACTGAAACAGGTCACCCAGGAAGGTCCTGGATGCCCCCTCCCTAGAGGTGTTCAGCCAAGTCTAGTGGAAGGTGTCCCTGCCCATACCAGGGGGGCTGGAACTAGGTGATATTTAAGGTCCCTTCCAACCCAAACCATTCTGTGAATGGCTGGCTGGTCTAGGGGGCATCTCTGGGAAGGGGCACCCAGGACCTCCCTGGGTAAACTGTTCCAGTGTCTCCCTGATGCATAGGAAAAATCCAGGCTGTAATGGACCTCTGGAGATAACCTACTAAAGGAGAGCCAACTTCAGAGTTGGATCTGGTTATTCAAGGTCATATCTAGACTAATTCGGAGCTTCTCCAAGGATAGAAATTCCATAGCCTCTGGGCAATCTTCTTCAGTTCTCAACTATTCTCACACATCTGCTCACTAATGATCTGGATCTGTGCTTCAGAACTCACCCCAGCATCCTGTGATTAGTACTACTGGCACTTGGTGGCATTCACTCTGGTAAGAGGGTGAGATTTTCTGCTATTTCAAGACCTCTCTTCTGCAATCTCTCTTGCGTAGATGATTTATCAGCAGGCATTTTGGAAATGCTGCCTTCTGGATGAAGGGCTGGAAGGCATTAATTAGCTGCCCTCCTTGGCCTGTCTAACTTCCCAGCACCAAGCTGTGCATCTGACATAAGGAAGATGCCTGGTGGAGAGGGCTGGGGAGTGCTACCGTTTAGCACGAGTGGGTTGATTTGTTCCTGATTCACTGCCTCCAAGGTCTTTAGTGTCTATGCACACAAAGAACACCCTCTCCTTTTTCTTCTCTGCTGCCACCATCAAGTGCACCCTTTCCCATGGATTCTTCACTTCGCTAATTAATAACTTTATTGCCACAGGGGTTGGAGTGGAGAGAGTTGTATCACAGGGCAGTGTGCTTCTGGTGCTGCCTCATAGCTGGATTTTCTAGCCAGCAGTTGACAACCTCTGCCTTCAAACACACACACAGAAACTTTGGACTACAGAGACCTGCCAGGCTACAGCCTTTTCCAGTTTGCACTGTTCTTACTGTATTTACGAAATGTAATGAACAGATAAACTTTGCATGCAAAATTAATTCTGCAGAGGTGTCTTTTGTAGAGACATCTGGATGCCTGCTTGTAACCCTGGACTTTTATCTACCTAGAATATACATTCTCCTATCCTGCTAGCCTTGTTTTGTGCCACGAAGTTCAGTTTTTCCACTTGTCAGTCCCAAAAATTGTGCCCCTATACTGATGTTTGTATTCATGGCTATTTCAAGGTCAACGGTGGTTCTGCTCCTCTTCTACTCTGGCCTGGTGAAGCATCATCTCTCCAGTCCTGGGTTGGTGACTCCACCTCCATAACTGGCTTACAGCACCTCAAAACTGACTGCAAACCAAAGCTCTAAGAAGATCAGGGTGTACATGTGTGGGTGTGTTCTTGCACAAATGGTAGAAGGTTCAGCCCTGACTCAGAAACCATCTACTGCCAAGTTCATTTTCCACCACATGGAGGAAAGCACAAGAACTTCTCAGAGAAAAAGAGCCACCAGAACTCGTGGACATCAAGGAAAACAGATTTTCAAATGCCCATGAAAAATATCTAGCTGAAGATTTCCAAATTAACTTGATGGAAAACTGAGAGAATTAACTTCTTTTTTTCTGCAGTCTGCACTGTGGATAGAGTTGTATTCTCTGCCAGCCTACTGCATCCTTGTCCATCCAACCCATGCCCACTGCAGCACACAAGATACTGGTTATATTAGGGTGCATTTCATTGAATTAAAACAGCATTTTACTACAACTAAATTACTCCACTCATTGGCAAAAGTGTGCACCTGCAGCCCAGAAGGCCAATGGCATCCTGGGCTACATCAAAAGAAGGGTGGCCAGTAGATGGAGAGAAGAGATTCTGCCACTCTGATCAGACCTCACCTGCAGCACTGTGTCCAGGTCTGGGGCCCTCAACACAAGAAGGACATGGACCTGATGGAGCTGGTCCAGAGGAGGCCATGAAAATGATCATGGAGCTGGAGCACCTCTGCTAGGAGGACAGGCTGAGGGGAGCTGGGGGTGTGCAGCACAGAGAAGACTCCAGGCAGACCTAACAGCAGGCTGCCAGGACCTGAAGGGGCTACAAGAAGGCTGCAGAGGGATTCTTTGCAAAAGCCTGCAGGGACAGGACAAGGGCAATGGTTTGAAATGAGAGTAGAGCAGACTGAGACTGGATGTGAGGAACAAGTTCTGCACCAGGGGGCTGCTAGAACACTGCCACAGGTTGCCCACGGAGGTGGTTGAGGCCCCATGGCTGGAGATACTGAAGGTGAGTCTGGAGAAGGCTCTGAACAAGCTGCTGTAGTGGAAGATGTCCCTGCTGAGTGCAGGAGGTTGGACTGGATGAGCTTTGGAGGTCCCTTCCAACCCAACCCATTCTATGCTAGTAAATATCTAGATTTAATTTTTAAAAAAATCCTGCAATTCATGAACAGGTTTCCTTTTTCACTGATAAAATGAAACATTTTCAGCAGTAAGAGTAGCTCTGAAATACATCTTCTATAATCCCACACTGAACTACCTTTAAACACTGTACCTGTGTGATTTCTCCGTGTGGAACAACACAGGAGTTGAAACCCACAATTCATCCCTTCCAGAAGCCTCTTTTCAAACATGTTCTATGAAGTGTCACGGCTGGAACCTATTTGATGACTCATGTTATAGTAAATAAGATACTGAGAATGTTGTAAGTTATTTATGTACGTGAAGGAATTCTAATAAAGCACTGTCCCAGTGTTTTGAGAGAGCATGAAGATAATTTGAGTTAATATAAGCTTGCACAGGACCTTTTTTCCAGTCCATACACATCTTCTGGCTTAACCATGCTCATTGGAATGAGTTGCCCAGGGAGGTGTTGGAGTTACCAACCCTGGATGTGGTCCTTGGGGATACGGTTTAAGGCGAATCATGCTGAGTAGGGGTCTAGGTTGGACTTGGTGATCCTGAGGGGCTTTGCCAGCCTGCATGTTTCTGTCATTCTGTGATTCCTCACTCTACAGGCCATTAAGCAACATGGACCAGTTGAAATACAAAAAGATCTGTGTCACTTCTGTCTCTGTGCAGACAACTCAAACAGCACAGTAATGAAAATGCTGGAGGGGGCTGGATTTTACGTTTGCATGCATAGAATCAATCACAGTCATAGGATGGTAGGGGCTGGTAGGGACAGGTGGAGATCATTGAGACCAACCCCCACTGCCAAAGCAGGGTCAACCTAGGGGAGCTCACACAGGAATCTGTCCAAGCAGGTTTGGAAAGTCCCCAGAGAAAGAGACTCCACAACCTCTCCAGGGCTGCTCCAGGCTCCACTTCTCTCACAGTAAGGACATTTCTCCTCATGCTGAGGTGGAACTTCCTTCTGTTCCACTTTCTATCTGTCACCCCTCCTCCCATCACAGAGCACGACTGCAAAGGGACTTGCCCCTTCTTTACATCCATCCTTCAGATATTTGTAAGCATCAATCAGATCCTCTCTTAGGCTTCTCTTCTCCAGGCTAACCAGCCCCAGGGCTCTCAGCCTTTCCTCACCACACAGATGTTCCAGTTTCGCTTTATCACCTTTGTAGCCTCCACTGGACTCTCTCCAGTATTTCCCTGTCCTTCTTGAAACAGGGAGCTCAGAACTGGACACAATACTCCAGATGTGGTCTCACTGGGACACGTCTCAGGTATGAAGGTTTTGGGCAGTAGGTGAAAGAGGAGAAGCCATACAGTTAGATGGTGTCTCCCCATCAGTTTTTCCAGTGATGACCTCCTATTACATCACAAGAGAAACCCATTTCCTTCAAAACACTGCAGATCTGACTGCAAATAAAGTCAGCAGGCATTTGATCACTTGGAAAGCCAAACACACAAGTTTTCTTTTCAGTGCACGTACTGGCAAATATCGTGGGACTAAATGAAAAGCATGATAAAGAACATCAGACTAGAAAATACTGAGTTTGCTTTCTCCATGAGAACATATGGTAACAATTATTATTATTTACTCCTTGGTCCTGCTTCAACCCAAAATGTACCTGGCAAGATGTGAAGAGAAAGGAAAATATTGTACTGTAACACAAACAGCTCAAGGGCTTAAATGAGCCAAGCCCTTGACCAGTTTTTAGCAGGGCAAGTAGCCCTCAAAATTAAAGGAAGTCTTCTCTCACCCAATTTGTTTCCTATTACCAAGTCTCCCTCAAGAGTAGAGCTTAAAGGATTTGCTAAACTCCAAGCATTACAGCTCTGCATGGTCAGGAGCACACCATCAGCTGTCCACAGGTCACTCTTTCAGTTTCTCAGTGGATGTTCTTAAACAGCCTGAAGCAAAGCCAAAGAACTACCAGAGGTGCTCTGAATGGCTCAGACTAAGCCTCCCTTTGAATCGGCCTCGCACTGATCCTGTTTGCCATTCTCCTCTCTTAGAAACAGAGCTCCTGGAAGAGCTGCAATGTAAAACGTTCAGATTCCATAATCTCAAACATCTGTAGGATCAACTAAACCACCCTTAGTGGCCTGTCTTGACAACAGATTGCACATGCAACACTCAATACTGCAGTTGAACTTAAATTCTGCCTGAGTCACCATCCCTGGAGGTGAAGGCACTCTGGGACACAGTTTAATGGCCATGGTGTTAGGTCAGCAGTTGGGCTTGATGGTCTTAGAGGTCTTTTCCCACCAGTATGATTCTATGTTGTATGTAAAAGAAGACAGAGCAGTCTATTAGTTAATTTGGCATTTTAAAAGGTAACTTTTCAGGGGATCTCCTCTACCACAAAAAGCACAGCTCCATGTGTCCTTCAAGGCATCCCTTTCTTCTGAGTTCTCTCTATTATTCAAAACAGTTCCTAGTTTTTTTTTGTTTTGGTTTG
>VWYK01060990.1:0-18121 GCA_013399775.1 Semnornis frantzii | reverse complement strand
GCCTTCAGATAAGCACCCCACCTGGCTCTGTTTCAGCTCAAACACTACATAAACTGTTTTGTGTTGTTCTTACATCAACTTGGCTTGAAAAAAAAAAAGTCTCTAGACCAAAATCCTCTGAGCACTTCTCACATCACATGTGCCATTTGAGATAGACAGAGACTAAAGTAATTTATTCACACAGTTGTTCTCACATCTGACAAAAAAAGCTCAAGCCAAAGGGTCTTTGATGTAAAAGAAAGACTAATTCCACACACACATTTCTTGTTTTTTTCAACTACTTCAATCAAATTCTCACGGTATGTCATTTTGCATTTTATATGTGAAATAGAACATTTTGTTTATAAACTAGAACGTGACACAAACATCACTTTTGTCAGGGCAGGAGAACAGCTCTCCGGCAAGGAGCAACACAAAGCAATCCTTTCTAAAAGCTGTTGGGTACTACTGCCACATCATGAGAGTCTTACTTGGTGCCAGAAGAGAGGGGAAAGCATGGTGCTGTCTTCTGCTGGCAAAGCCTTCAGCTGAACAGTAAGTAGTATATTGACAGTCTGCAGTTAGCTTTAGTGTTTTCTCCCTCACTTTTCCATCTGATATTTTAGAAAGTGTTTTCTTTTTTTCCCCTTCTTTCATCTCGAAATTGCCTTAAAATAACTGAGTTATCAGGTCAATCTCAAACTTTTTTCTTTTCTTGCTTTTTTCCCAAACAGGACAGATAACTTTCTTAAGGCTGAAACAAAGTAATGAATTGTAACATCATAGTGGTTTAAGACTTACTGGGATATTCTAATGAGAGAAATTAGATCATTGCTTGCAAAAAGGAAATAATGATAAAGTCTATATCATTCGTTGGGATGCTAAAAGGGATAAAAAGCCTAAATATAAATAATCCTTTGCTTTGGGCACAGGAGCTCTTCACTTCTCTCTCTAATCTAACATTGGTGTCATGGTCCAAACAGTGGACTCGTGGTGGTTCATTAGTGTGATCTCAGAGTGCAAAACAAAGGCAACTCACACCAAGGGGTTTTACTTCAATCAACAGTAAAACTTTATTGTTTGGCCATAAGAAATAGAGAAGAGTGAGGAGAGAAAGGGGGAAAGTAAAGTGAAGAGGGAAAGGAGGAAGAGGTCCTATAGCTACCAAATATGTGAGGGTTGCAAAGATGTCTCTCTGGTCCCAGGGTCCAGCCCTGCTAGTTCTCCTATTCTTGTTCTTGTAGCCTTCTTTCTTCCTGTTGCTGGAAGAAACATCTTCTGTTGTAGTGAAGTGTAAAGATGAAGTTGAGAGCTCAAGCAGAATCCCTTTAAGCTCTGAAGCTCTTGAAGCTTTAATCTGTTGCTGGGGAGACATGTTTTTATATTTGACTGCACACTTGCCAATGACCAAACTCCCCTCTCTCTGCCCCTCGTGCCCGCCATGAGGTAAGGTTTCCATGCATGCTCAAGAAGGAGCGACCAAGGTATGGTCTGGGCCTAAGGAGGCAGGCTCAAGGCATGGTCTGCCTTGGAGGAAGGTAGCCTGAGGCCAGGAGGTGTGTTTTGGTATTACAATGACATTATAATGAGCACTTCACTTGCGTTCCTGGTTTCCTTAGCAATGCCAAAACATCAGTCTCTCATGGTGGCAGCTCTGTTCTTTGGTTCCAGGATGATGGTCTGAAACAGTGGAACCACCCATCACAGGGGGCAGCTATGGACCATTTGCACCAGGCCAGTTTCTTTCCACTGAGGTACCATTGTATGGGAACAGCAACTTCATCAGTAACTTATTATGGGTAGGCCACTGCAGACTCATGCTAAGATGTTACCATGACTTTTAGTCAAAGTCTTTGACCATAAGGGGGGTCCCAGTTCCTGATGACAATGATGAGACAGATAATGCTCTTCAGACCACTCCTTACACTTGGCTAACCAGACAACATGTAAACTTAGCTGGTGGTTTTCTGTCTGGAGAGAGAGAGGGTGGGATTGGCCCCTTCAAGCATTCATTTCTTTGTCCAGGGCAGAAGTCTGGATTTCTGTGTTATTTCTAAATGGTATATAATTGCAAATACATGTAAGGATATTGTGCATATATGCCTGCAAATGTGACTTTGCTGTAAATATAGCTTTATCTTACTTCCGAGCCATCCGAGCTGATCTGGTAGATTTTAATTGAGGGGGAGAAGTTCCCAACCCACTACAAACATGACAACTCCATTCTCTCCCAATGAGCAGGCTCTCCTTTGAGAAGATGTAAGAAAACTCCTGGACCTGTGCTAGGTTGAAATGTCATTGTGAATCCTTGATCTCTGACAGAGGTGTATAGGTCAGCTTGCTAGTATAAAAGGGTGGAAGTGCTGATGACCTCTGCTCAGCAATGCAAGTCTGTGCTGAGTCAGATGCTAACACTGTTCATGCAGAGACAGAAATTACTTCTAACACACAGACATTGTTAGAATCATAGAATCATATAGAATTGTAAAGTTGGAAGGGACCTCAAGGATCATCTAGTTCCAACCCCCTGTCAGAGGCACAGACACCTCCCACTAGTACAGCTCACTCAAGGCCTCCTCCAACCTGGCCTTGAACATCTCCAGGGATGGAGCAGCCACAACCTCCCTGGGCAACCTGTGCCAGTGTCTCACCACCCTCACTGCAAAGAACTTCCTCCTAACATCCAGTCTAAATCTCCCCTCTGCCCCTTTAAACCCATTGCCCCTTGTCCTGTCATTGCAAGACCTTGTCAATAGTCCCTCCCCAGCCTTCCTGTAGGCCCCTTCATATCCTGGAAGGCTACTCTAAGGTCTCCTGGAAGCCTTCTCTTCTGCATGCTGCACAGCCCCAACTCTTGTAACTTGTCCTCGTAACAGAGCTGCTGCAGCCCTCTGATCATCTTTGAGGCCCTCCTCTGGACCCGCTCCAACACTTCCATGTCCTTCCTGTGCTGGAGGCTCCAGAACTGCACACAGTACTCCAGGTGGGGTCTGAGGAGAGCAGAGTAAAGGGGCAGAATCCCCTCCCTTGCCCTGCTGCCCACACTGCTCTTGATGCAGCCCAACACTTGGTTGCTGTCTGGGCTGCATGTGCACACTGTAGGCTCATGTTGAGCTTTTCATCAACCCACACCCGCAAGAGTCTGGTTAGGTATGGTAAAAGGTGAGAGCTAACCATGACAAACAGTTGTCTGTGTAGAAGGTGGATACTTCCAAGAAACTGAGGTGAATGGACCTGTATGCAACTCAGAAAGCCCAGAGCTGCTCAATTATATGACTGAACAGAAGCATCACATTCAAAGCCAGAAGGCAGTAGTTAGAATAGCTGAGGTGCTGCCAGAATGTGCATCCACACCTAATGGAAAGTAAGAAAGTTATTTAGTTTCAGAAAGTATTAAGCATAGGGCAGAAAAAAGAGCATACTATCTCTTTCAACAGGATGCCCACTGGTTCTAAACATTAAAGCAAACTTAGAAAACCAGGCTATATCCAAGCTACCTCTTACCCTATGAGAGGATGATCTAAGGCCAAAGGGACATAATTTATGGAGCTTTAGAGAAGCTCACATTTCAGCTACCAATACTGCTCCTGGCCTGAGAATAGATGGAGGCCCGAAGTCTACAATGCTTCCCACAAGACTTCAACTTTTCAGAGACAGCTGTAAAAACTGTAAGTAAAAAAAAAAAAAAAAAAAAAAAGAAAAAAAAAAAATTTTTTTTTTTNAAAAAAGGAAAATAAAAGATTCTATTGTTTTACAGTTAGCACTTCTTCCAGTTACTGCCCGAGCATGCCAAAGGCAGATCAGTTCCGAGGAACCTGATTCTGACATCACCACATTGAATATATTGCTCCATCTCTGTCAATTTAAATCTAATCACTGCTGATTTATCATAGAACCATAGAATCAACCAGACTGGAAGAGATCTCCAAGATCATCCAGTCCAACCTATCACCCAGCCCTAGCCAATCAACTAGACCACAGCACTAAGTGCCCCATCCAGTCTTTCCTTGAACACCTTCAGGGATGGTGACTCCACCACCTCCCTGGGCACCCCATTCCAATGCCAAATCACTCCCTCTGTGAAGAACTTCCTCCTAATATCCAGCCTATGCCTACTCCAGCACAACTAGAGATTGTATCCCCTTGTTCTGTTGCTGGTTGCCTGGGAGAAGAGTCCAACCCCCACCTGGCTAGAGTTAGGCCAATGAACTGTGCAATATGACTGCAAAAGTTGGGACCTCTGAATGCAGTGTTGATGGTTCCTGTGCACACACTTGAACACAACAAGACAGAGTACATCAGAGCCTGGTTAACATTATCCTGGCATGAGACTAGGATCTAAGCCTTGTTTTCTCATCCACACATCACCACCACATTTTTCAAGTGTCACTGCCATTAACTTAAGGTACAGAGCAAACCATCATTTAAAGCCATAATGTAAACATTTTTGGGTCAAAAAGATCAATCTTCATATAACCAGGTCTGAAAAAACAGAATGCTTCCCCAATGTGGCAAAGGGAACCAGGGAGGGGAATGCAGCACGCTATCAATATCTAATTCTAGGATCTTTGTCACTGATTGTGATTTCCACTGGATTTATGTTACATGATTGACTGAATCTCCAAACAAACCACAGCAATGAACTCATCTCTGTATCACTTACAGCCCTGCCACAATAACATTATTTATCCTCACTTCAGGACTCTTCAACCGTCTACCACAAGATCCTTACACCAGTTCTGACCTCTTTTCTCCTACCCATATATTTCAACAGATTTGTCTAGCTTGCTGTTAGGCCAAGAGACATCAAGACCTCTGTAGGGACCAGGGCTACAGGAACACAGTGTGACTGGCTGGGACACACAGAGTGGTTGCTCAGGAGTCACATACTTTTCCACACCCCTTTTCACCATGGTGCTGCAGCTACCCTGTGGTGAATTCTACTCCACATCTCTCTTGAGAAGAGAAGACAGGGCACAGGGAAGGTGGGAGAAATGTGAATACTCTTCCAGCAACATTCACAGTGAGCAAAAGGAATGACATACACACCCACAATGTGACTACTTAACATCATCTCTTTTGTGATGGTTTGGGAGTTCTCCACCCCCCCACACTTTGTAAAATGACCCAGACTAGAACTCAGTCAGCTGGAAGGACTGAGGCTCTATTTACAGCTTAGCACAATGTACAAGCAGAGATATACACAACAGACAGGAATATTTACAGAAATATACAAGTTAAAGGCAATATAGAAACACAACTCCCCTCCCAGAAATCAGAGACCCCAGGAGGGGCTCCCAACCACCCTTCCACCTGCTCCCCACCCCTATACCTTACCCCAAGGCTTGCCTTATGCGCAAGGTGAGTTTGGAGGATTGGCCAGGAGGGATTAGAAGGAAAGTGGCTAGTGAGATTACTCAGCAGAGAGGATAAAAAGCCAGAAGCAGCTAGGCAGCCCAAGAGGTGACGACTGTCTTCTCTATGTTTATGTTCTTAGTTTTATCCATCTCTGCAAGCCTATGAGTGTAGACATCACCATTGTTTCCTTTTCACAGCCTATAGTATAATTTTCTCCATTAAAATTTTCCAATTAGCTCAAACCAGCACAACTTTCCTCTGAGAACTACTGCTGATATCACACAAGAACACAAAATATCCATGTTTGGTAGAAAGTAGAAGTCTGCTCACACAAATGCAAATGCTTTCCAGAATGTAATTTTCATGGAGCTACCCAAGACATTAAGTTAATGCAGCATTCAACTGATAGGGAAGATCTGGTAGCTGTAGAGATAGTTAACTTGATAGTACTCCCCTCCACTGACTAAATCATCTTGGGTAGTGATACTTTCTTTAACTGCTCCTCACTTGCCAAATCTAAAAAGAAAAAATCATCAGGGGGCAGAGAATACCTAGGATCTCTTTGAAGCCTCATGCAGAGGAAGAAAAAGTAGGGCCATGAAGATGATCAGAGGGCTGCAGCAGCTCTCCTATGAAGACAGACTGAGAGAGTTGGGGCTCTTCAGTCTGGAGAAGAGAAGGCTTTGAGGAGACCTTAGAGTAGCCTTCCAGTATCTGAAGGGGGCTACAGGAAGGCTGGGGAGGGACTATTTACAAGGTCTTGTAATGACAGGACAAGGGGCAATGAGTTTAAAGTGGCAGAGAGGAGATTTAGACTGGATGTTAGGAGGAAGTTCTTTGCAGTGAGGGTGGTGAGACACTGGCACAGGTTTCCCTGGGAGGTTGTGGCTGCTCCCTCTCTGGGGTGTTGAAGGCCAGGTTGGAGGAGGCCTTGAGTGAGCTGTACTAGTGGGAGGTGTCCCTGCCTATGGTGGGGGGTTGGAACTAGATGATCCTTGAGGTCCCTTCCAACCTTACCATTCTATAACTCTATGAAAAATGTACATATAGCACACAATCTTAATGTTTTGATGCTTTTGCAAGTCCCAATGTCAATAATTACCCTTTCAGCTCCAGGCTTTTTAGTGCTCAGGCTTTTGGTGCTGCTGTGAACAATTGCTCATTCCCCACTGAAGTCATAGGCACTGTAAGTGTTCCAAATCAACTTGAATCTTACTCAGTATTGTTGATACACAGTGGTTTTCTCCATTTAATTTATTTAGGCATTTGTAACAGAGGAGGAGGTTCCTTAGTTTGAGGAAGAGAAGGCTGAGGGCAGACATCACTGCTGTCTACATGTACCTGAAGGGAAGTTATGAAGATGTTGATGCTGGTCTCCTCTCACAGGTAATTGGAGACAGAACGAGGGAGAATAGTCTCAAGCTGAGACTGGTTAGGTTTAAATTGGACATTAGGGAAAAGTTTTTCACAGAGAGATTGGTCAGGCACTGGAATGGACTGCCCAGGGACGCGATTGAGTCATCAATCTTGGATGTGTTTAAGGGTCATTTGGTTGTGGTGCTTAAAGATATGGTTTAGGTGAATCTTGTAGAGTAGGGTTATAGGTTGGACTTGGTGATCCTGAGGGGCTTTTCCAACTCAAAAGTCTCTGTGATTCTGTGACAAAAGCTGATAAAGACAACAGCAGAATAAGTTAGCTCACAATCCTGCTTAAAACTCAGGCCGTTCTGATTATCGTCTTCCTCTCTTCAGTTTCAGCATGATTTTTAGCAACCTGAGGTTCTCACAAACTCCTAGATTCAATAAATAATATTTTAAAGTTAAACCACTCAAAAATGGAAGTAACAGTCTTCTGCCTGCATCCTCTAGACAGCTGCTGCTAAAATGTGGATGGCGTGGAAGCGGAGAGGAAAATGGAGCAACCAATTGTTTTTCATGTGTAAATCAGTAAGATTCAATAGAAGTGCTGAGTATAATTAGAAAATTCCAAAGATATACAGCATTTATTCCTGTTCATGGTGCTTCATGATAGTGAGGATTTGGAACTACTCAACAATTTTTTACATCCCAGCAGGCACTAAGGCTGTTTGTCAACATGCAAGGATGCTTTATGACCACTGGGAGCTCAGGCCGGTCCATCTGTACCATTACTTGAAGATAAAGAAATATCCTCTGGTAATTAATACATTTCCACCTCTGCCTAATTAAAGAGATCCAGTGCATCCATTCTCATTAAAAAAAGAAACGTGGAGCTTTGCAATTTCTCCAGTTTGGGGCTGTAAAAGAGCTTCAAACATCAGAATAATTTTCTAAAAGTAATGAGTTCTCTCATTCTAGTGGTTGCTACAGCCCTGGTAATAAAGCATCTTTGCTTAAAACTGCTGTCTGCAGACTGATTCATTCTGGTTGCATGAGAGAGATATTCAGACTGGGAGTGCTCTGCAGGGAATCTGTGACAGTCTTTCATCAGCTGCATATTCTTGACTTATAAAAACAAAAACAAAGGCATATTGTGAAGATCATGGAGCTTCATTGCTGGGCTGCAGTATTTTAGCTGAAGATTTCAGACTCCCACACAACAGTGTGCTTGAGAAAAGGGTGCCATATAAACTTCAAATCAGGTGTGAGATTTCTGTCTCTCTTGCTGTCTGTACAAATCAATGAAATCTCAATTATTCCCCCTTAAGGCATCTTAAGGATTTAGCTTTCCTCCTAACAGACTCACTCTATTCCTTTGAAGTGGCAAGCAGAGACAGTGGCTTGCCTCTCTGGGATGGCACACATAATGAATGTGTTCACATACAGCAGCCTTCTTTCTCGGCATATCTGCAGGATACTTGCACCAGATTGTCCTCTAGATCAAGTCACAGTTCAGACAGAAATTATTACCTTCTTCTGCTAAGAAGAATAAGTGGTCCACAGGATTCACCAGGAGACTGGCCTAAGCAAAGTCTGCAAAGCCATTGAAGACACCTGAGAGAATTTCTGCAGGAGGCAATCCCAGGGCACTTAGCTCCTAACTTCTGTGACCTTGCCAGGCTCTCCAAATTAGTCAGAATTGGTGGAGAGACAGAAGCTTGGGCTGTGGCCCACCTTCACTTCACTTTACACCCTCTGACACTGCTGGGCTTCCTGGGGGAAGATTTTCTGCTCCTTTGAGTGTGGGAACTACAGACAGTTCTGGCGCTGGCATGCAGCACTTTCAATATACTCTCCTCTCTACTCACACCCACATGAAGTATAAAAGACAGTGTTTTCCATCAACACCTATCAAAGTGCCAGTACTCTGAGAAGAAAAACTAAGAGGGGAAGGGGAATTTAGCTGAAGAAAATGAAACCACTGCTGTCAGCCCATTGAAAACTCTCCTAAAAGCTTTTTTTCTTTCATATTCCCTACTAGAGCACCAAACAAACAGTAATTAAAATATATATTATACTCAAAGCCACAGATTATTCTTCCCGCTGGATTTCTTGAGTGGTTCTCCTGTCTTTTTGCATCAGTGTTTCAGACTGTGAGCTCTCTGAGACATGACTTTCATTATCTCTGGGTCATTAGCAGCTCGTAACTCAGTGTCAGATAATACTGATAAAGAGAGACAAAGGGCAGACTCTTTTCAAATTGTGGAGCCAAATTTATTGCACTGCATTGTGTAAAGTCAAAATTGTATGCATTAGTTACTGAGCAGTGACAATGCTGGACACTTGGCTGGTTAAGAAATGTAGACTGCACAGCATATTGCATCCAGCAGTGGAGTTCACACAGCTGCGCGAAAGTACTCATTGAAGGCCAGGTTGAGTCAAAGATAGGTCTGCAGGGATCTTGGTCACCAGAGCAGAATCTAAACTCAGATTCTGGGCAGAGCTGTCTCTTCAGAAAAAAACTAGCTGTACTTACCTTCTAACACCCCAAACCTTGCATTCTGCTGTGACCAATAGGAACCACAAGCCACAGCAATGTGTCTGGACTTCTGCCCCACTTTGGAACTTCTCCATCAAACACAGGAGATGCTTTCAACTGCCCAGCACAACAGCTACATGGTTCAGTCAGCATCTAGAGGCTTTCTCAGACCAAAAAGCAGATAGTCAGATGAGGAACTTACTGGGAAACCAATCTGGGGGATCACAGATGTTCATAGAATGGTAAGGTTGGAAGGGATCTCAAGGATCATCTAGTTCCAACCCCTCACCATAGGCAGGGACACCTCCCACTAGTACAGCTCACTCAAGGCCTCCTCCAACCTGGCCTTGAACACCTCCAGGGAGGGAGCAGCCACAACCTCCCTCAGCAACCTGTGCCAGTGTCTCACCACCCTCACTGCAAAGAACTTCCTCCTAACATCCAGTCTAAATCTCCCCTCTACCACTTTAAGCCCATTGCCCTTTGTGTTGTCATTACAATACCTTGTAAATAGTCCCTCCACAGCCTTCCTGTAGGCCCCCTTCAGATACTGGAAGGCTAAGGTTTCCTTGAAGCCTTCTCTCCTCCAGGCTGAAGAGCAGAGCTGCTGCAGCCCTCTGAGCATCTTTGTGGCCCTCCTCTGGACTTGCTCCGACACTTCCATGTCCTTCCTGTGCTGGGGGCTCCAGAACTGCACACAGTACTCCAGATGGGGTCTGATGAGAGCAGAGTAAAGGGGCAGAATCCTCTCCCTTGCCCTGCTGCCCACACTGCTCTTGCTGCAGCCCAGCACTCAGTTGCTGTCTGGGCTGCACTCACACTGTAGGCTCATGTTGAGCTTTTCATCACCCCAGAGCCCCAGGTCCTTTTCCTCAAGGCTGCTCTCCAAGCATTCACCACCCATTTTATTCACCTAAAATGTATATCAAGATGTCAACATCTGTATTACAGATTTGGCACCATGTGGTTTTCTTGCGTTCACCAGAAACATGGTCCTCTTCCAGGGCACCAGCACTTACCAACAAACCTTATACAATTGTTTGACACAGGACTCCAATGCTCACCATTAACCATGACTGCACTTCTGGCTTGCCAGAAGCAACCAAACACCCTAATATCAGGATGCAAAGACTCTCAAGAATAGCTTGTCTCCTAAGAATCTCAGCTATTAGGCTGCAATAAGAACAGCTCTTTTTTTTTTTCTTTTTTTTTTTTTTTTTTTTGCTTTTTTCCTTTTTTCGGCCAAAAGATCTTCAGATGAAATAACTTTTTCAACATGGCTTTCACGACCTTGTTTTGCCAGCAGAAAAAGAAAGTTCAATCCTGGGGTTTAGAGGTTATTTTTAAATTATCTTGTCCATAATTTTTTCTTTGCAACTTTTTCTTTTCTTGTTCTGCAACCAGCTATTGTGTTTTAAATCCTTCTCACTTAAAAGAACTGAAAAGTAACTTTCAGTTGGGATCCTAGACAAACACTGCTGACCCTTGTTTAATTAGCTTGGATTTTATTGCTAAATGGATTTTTTAAATGAATGCAACATCTTTGCAAGAATACTGGGAAGGGAAAAAAAAAAAGTGGAACTCATACAACCTACTGAAATTCTTTGTTACTGTGGTGTAACATACCACTGCCTTAGATTTCTCCACTACCTATGTGTTTGGACACATTAACAGGCAAAATTGTTTTAAAAATTGGAGGAACTCCTGTTCCTGGAATTACTCTGTGTTTATGCCTTTTTTAATGGAGAATATTATTTGATAAATTTCTAGGTGAAAGATGGGAAAGTGCAGAAAAGAAAATGAAAACAGATGTGATTCTTTTTAATTCTGAGGAATTAGATTTGCATCTGTCAGAGCTGAACTTGTCCCAAAGTGAAGGGGAAACAGGATAAAGGAAGTAAAAAACTAAATTAGAGTGAAATAGGTGTGTTTAATGGGAAATTGCTGATCAAGTTTAGAAATGGGGCAATAGGATTGCCATTTTCAGTATGTAAAGATATGTGGCTATCTCAGTTTAGGTAGAACTCACATGTCGGAGTCATGTAGGTGGGTAGCAATTCGACCACCACTTGGTGGAATATTAGCTGTTGCTAATATCCTACCTCTTTTCATAAGAACAAGGAAAGCAGGTTTGGTTTTTTTTCTTTGATAGAATCCTATGATGAGGTGGAGCTGCTGATCTCCTGTAAAGTCCAACAGGTTCTAGGTACAACTAAGAACAGTGTCAAAAGGGAAGGAAGATGAGATGGAGATTCTTAGTATCCAGAATTTCCCTGGGTCAGAGGGGTCTTTGTGTAAATTGGCATGAACATGATGGTGGATGTCAGCCTATATAATCAAGGTGACAGATATGGGATCTGAAACAACAGTGTCTTCATTCAGAAAAGGCATCTTTGATGTTTTGGAAGCCAATGATTTAAATTATGGTTTGAAATCATAGGCCTCTTTTTTCATGATAAGGGTCTGCTGCCATCTCCAGCTCAGTTGTCACTATTGCTAAGTCTCATGTCTCCAATCTCATGGATTGGATAAACACCATCCAAAATGGTTCCACCTGCTGCAACTGAGTGACTGAAGGGTAGGTCTGAGGCTGCAGCAGCCAGGAGGCATCCACCTGCAGCAACACCTGGAGCAACACCTAACCTGCCGAAATCCCAGTGTTACTCCCTGGGAGTCATTTAATCTCTGACTCAGGTTTACAGGGACACCCGTGGGCAGCTCTGCATGTAGTGTGGGCAGCTCTCAGGTTTCTTCTTAGCCATCTGTCCTAGCAGCTCCCACATCAGGCTGGAAAGGCTTGAAAGTACATATAATCCTTCCCAGAAGAGTCATGACAGTGCAAGGCACAGAGGTGTGTGCAACAGTCCGACAACAGCCTGTGCACAGGGCAGCCCTGAAACTCTGAGCACAGTGCTGGCAGTCAGGGTAGGAATAGGTCCCTTGCTGAGGAAATACCAACAGCTGCCATCCCTACCCTTTCTGTAACTACCTTTCTGACAAATCAACAGTGGAAAGATGGCATAACCACACCTTCAACCCAACAGACCTTTCCTGTGACCATAAGGAGGTTACAAAGTGTGGATAAATGAATACACATTTCCATACCACTAATGACCAGATTTGTTCCATGATATTTTAGCAACGCACATGAAGCAAAGAGGTTTCATTATTTCTCCATTGCAGAAGTAACACTATCAGGAATGAGAGCAGGACTCAACAGCCCTGCTCTGAAGATTTTTGCAGATGACTGATCAGATGTGTTTTGCGATTATGGACAATGGGGAAGAGTTCTTTCTTCTTTCCCTTTGTACCATCCACAGTGGTGCTCCTGTGAAAACACAAGACAGTCATGAATGACAGGGGTTGTAAAGCAAGGCTGCCATGGGATGCTATGAAAGGAGAGATGGAGATGGACAGTTAATCCTCATAACAATGTTTTAAGTTAGACAAAACAGAGCCCGGGATTACAGCATGGAAAGCAAAGGCATATTCAGGAAGGTCACCATTCCATTTAACTAATTTGAGGTCAGGGCAAGGTAGGGCAGCTGGAAAAGAGAAATGGGAAACGTTTGTTAAATGGCTTTATTAATCATGACAGGATCTAGTGCTGAAAGCAGGAAGAGAAAAACATTATTCTTTTGATCAGCATTTTACAACAGTTCCATCTTCAGATGAGCAGAGTAAATGAGCACTCCTTCAAGCAATCAGTAGGAAGGAAGACTTTAAAGCAGATTTCTAGGATGTCCACAGCCACTTCTTTCACGTATTTTCTATGGTCATAACAGAAATAATAAGGAGCCCCAAAGTCTCTATTTGTAAATACAATTTGTATTTGTATTTGTCTCTATTTGTAAATCAAACATGCCAAAGACCAGTCTCTGGCCCCAAGGGTAGCAGGCTGCAAACAGCCCACATCTCTAGTACTAACTTCACTTACTCTCCAAAACGGGATGGTCAGCACAAAAGTGCACACTTGGAGTTTCTCCTCCCCTGTGCTAACTCTGTATTCAACAGCCAGCAACAGAGAATGACAGCTGACCTGAACCAAACCCATGCTAAGGACCCTGACAGTTTAGCACTGCAGGAAATGACTTTCCTCTAGCCAAGGAGTTTGGAAATACGGAACCACCATTCAGCAGCTATCAGGAGGGAAGATCTCACCAGACCTCATTTCCCTGACAGCTCACCCTACAAACATATTTCACTTATCTCAATCATCTTCCCCTTTGCCCACACTTAAGGTGCAGAAAGTGGAAGTCTTCCACTTTGTTCTTTTTATTTCAGTGTGAACCATAATCATAACCACAAGATTCTACTCCAGTTTTTTGACTGATGATGTAAATATCTCTTCTGGGGACATGAAGACTAGCGAAGACTACTCAGTCTTCTGGGAGCACAGAAGGGACTGGCCTTTGCCCTGCTTCTTCAGGAGAGTGACATCTGGAAGACATGGATCCGGATAGGGCCCAACCAATGGGTCTGCAAGTGTGGAATCACTAGCTTTACAAACGTGTCCCTTTAAAAGGAGACAAAAAGGTGACAGCTGTTACCACACAGTAACAGTTGCTTTAGGAGTGCTCTGGTCGCACTTTCAGGGAAAGGACCACGTCCCAGCCCCAGTCCGTGGACCAGAGGCCATCCTCCAACAAAGCCTGTTTATTCATCTGTTAGTTTGGTCCTCATTGTTTAATCAAGCAAACCACCTACCACAGGAGACAAGAGCTTTGCCTGAGAGGACTCGGCAGGATTTTTGCCTTTTATTTAAATGGTTAACCAGCTCTGAGCCTCGACCTTCAGCAGGACTGAGGAGATGCGTGCAGATGGGAGACTGCTCCTTCTTTTCTTGTGGTAAAATTAAAAAGAAAAAGAAGCTCATACATCATAAAGCGTGACAATTCCCAGAGTAGTTCTTTTGGGGCTCCTTCTACCAAAGGCTTGTAGTGCTGCCAGGCAAAAGGAGAAATGGTCTTAATCACCCGAACCCTAGGCAAACACTATATCTTTTTTTGTGAATCAAGTTTAAACAGAAGTTATGCAGGAAGGACCAAGTCAAAAAACACTTTTTCCAGATGTCAGAAAGATTGAAACATGCATGAGGGGGAAAAAAAACCAGCGTTACAAACTTTAAGCTTGATATATCTGTTAGGTGAAAGAACTAATGCTGTAAAGAAAATGTTTGCACAGTGCTGCTGAGTCTGCTCTAGACTGTAACACTGCTCAAGCAGCACTTTCACCAAATGCTTACCATTTGCTTACACTTTGCTGCCATTTGAAGAGCAGAAAACACAGGGAGAGGGAGAAAAAGAAAAATTTAAACGTGAATGCAAAGTTTTGTTTACTGAGATAAAGATTGAAGGAATAGATATGGATATAGCAAATGCTCTTGAAATATGTTCCTTGTTAGAAATAAACCATGTTGCCAGCACTTTAAAAAAATAAAAATAAAAAAAATTAAATAAAATCCCCGTTGAGAGTCACAGGGGAGCAATACCATCGCTGGAATATCTGCTGATGCAGCTGAACTGTGCTTAAGACATCTGCTGAGATGAAACTACTTTGTGGCTGGAGGTATTAGAGGGAAAAAAAGAGTTACTTCAACAGAAAAATAGCCAGTGTGTGAAAACAAAACCACACCAAAATGTAACAGAACGTGTGCTTCTACAGCTGTGGCACCGACGTACAGTAGTTATTCCATCAATCTGTCTGCCTTAGCAGCGAAGCAAACGATTGTAAAATAGGCTGCTAAATGAAGAAACTCCACAGCACTGCTTTCTGCAGAAATCTCATGCTCTGAACTCTTTAAGTTCAGAGTTAAGAGTCGTAAGCTATTTAAGAGAAAGGGAGGACCAAAAATAAATGGGATTTAAGGCCAGTTTATTCAAAGCGAGTGCCTCATTCACTTTGCCGCCGAAGCGCTGACCCCGCAAGGTCTGTCAGCTTCTCCCCGCTGTGTTCATTAGCCCCCAAGCAACAGGAGGAGCCCAACTCCCAGCCAGCGTCCCAGGTCAGAGCCGTGCCACCAGCTGCAGGCAGAGAAGCGCAGGGCGCAGGCAGCCGGCGGCTCCGCTGATCGATACTGACGTGCGCCACTTAACCAAGGGTCTGCTTTAAAAAACAATTTCCTTCGCTTGGAGCTGCTCTTACTTTAGCTTTTGCAAGCAGTTTCAACGCTGGCTTCACTGCAGCTGATGCTGTAATGGCTACACCAGACAAATTGCTCGGCCAGAATGGACAGAAGCAACTCGTTTTAATTAAGCCGACTTAAAAGCCAACTTAGGTAAAATGCAAACGGTTTCTATGCACAAATCACACCTTGCATTTTGAGGGCTGCAGCCTTCCACGAAGTTTATAATGACTAAAATTCTCTGCAGCTCTTCTGTGAGGAAAGTGGCAATTTGTATCATTTCTTTACACGCGGAATAACAATCATTAACCATAGGTCAGAGCTTCAGGACGCAAGGGACAGAGTGGCAGATCTGACCCAAACATACACTGAAGACATAATTCAAGAATACTGAGAAACAGATGTCCCTCCTACATCCAAACTCTCACTTGAAATAGCAGAGGGTTACTGTAAAATCCCCTTCTCCCCCCACTCCCTTCTCTCTAGTTTCTTCTCTTTCCATCTAAAATTATCACATCTGCCATACACAGCTGCTCTCTCTGGTATCACTCAATAAGCATCTTCATCTCTGCCTCGTTGTTTTCCCCTGAAACTCCTCCCATCAGCATTTAAAATCGTACTTAGCAGCCACCATAATTAGAGTTTCCATGTTCCCCTTTTCTGCCAGTTTAATAATACCTTCTGCCTCAATTTGTAGGTTATCATGAGTTTAAAATATGAATCGACTCCCAGAATTATCTTTCAAGTGCCACCACACCTATGCGCTTGAAAGATTTGCCATAGTAATGTAGCAGGGGCTGTATAATTTAATTCATGGGATCACAGATTCATTTTGGTTCCAAAGAATCTTTAAGATCAGTGAGTCCAAACAGAGTCCAAGCATTGTCTAACTCTTCAGGAACAATTTAGCATCCAAATTCAATTTGTCGTGCTTCTTACTTGTGTGTGCCTTATGTATGCCTCAGACAGACCCCACACATCTGGGGTTTTGGGCCAATCTCAGTGACTGTTCTTGATAAGGATCCGCCTAAGTGTCCATACTTGGTGAAGTGGGCTACAGAAACCAAGTACCTCATGTAGCATGGGGCATAGAGGCATTTTAGTGCCCAGAGCACAGTGCAGAGGATGTTCCATGTCCCAACTGTTGCCTACTGATGAAGGCAGTCTAGGAAAGTTAAGATATGGGTTGAAGTTTCTCCGCAGAATGGAGCTGGAGATGAGTACATGCCATGACTATTGGACCACTGGATAAAAGAGGTGCATTTCTTCTGCTGCCCAACCTGTTTTCCAGGTTTAGTAATTTTTCTCCTCTGATCTACTCATCAGTATCTGAAAGCGGGAGATGTAATTTCTTCTGTGGTGAGATATTCCACTCACTTCAGACAACACTTGTGTTTTTACTTCAGATAGGGAAACTGGGAGTAAATACAAGTGAGGCTACATCAACTCTGTTGCCTGATTTTATTCTTCTAGAGTGGCCCTTAGAAGCCAATCTAAACCCTAGTTTCTCAATCAACCCTAGCTGGTGGCTTTTTTTGCCTGTGTGACCGGGCAGTGTCTGGTGTCCCAGATGCCCTTCACAGCCACCAAAGGTCTGTAAGCTCCCAGAATGAGAATCCTCCAAAAACTTCACCAGCCAGTGGAAGCCTTTCTTTTTCTTTTTTTTTTTTTTTTTTCCCCTGATGATGCAATGCATGAAACTTTTAACTCCCTGCTGGAGCATTCTAATGTGTTTTAGTGAATTAATAGCTCAAAAAAAATATATATTTCCCTATTCATATGGAATGCAGTTGTAGCCTTATCTCTAGTCCCTTAAGTAATAACTCAATAACTGAGTTACTCTACATTAATACATACTCGACAGACAAGAAAGGTAATTACAGTCTTGTCACGACAAGTCTCATTGTGGCTGTTGCCTTTCCTCACTGCCATTGCTTTCTGGTTCTGTTTACTGGGAAATCTGACTCATCTGCTACTTTTGTAGTGCAGGCTAATGCAGAGTTGGGGGATTCCCTGCTGGAAGAGCTATTTACAGATAGGTTGTAACCAGCATGGTTTGCACAGAGCTTTTTATACATATATATAAATGTGTGTGCGTGTACACTCTCTCCTGAATCTAAGGTGGTGCTTACAGGGTAGCTTTTTCCAAAATGAAGTCATAAGGACAAAAATAAAGCTTTTATGTGGGTACTTAGAAATATCTTCACAAGTGAAATAAGCTGAGAAAACACAGACTGTTTTTATCACCCGCTGATGAGTAGGAACTTGAGAAACTGACAGGCAGTCAGAAAAAGTATACAAAAAAGCAGCTCTCTGAGGTCAAAAGAAACATAAATGTTGACCATAATAAAATTATTGAAAGAAAAAAGAAAGAGGCATTTGGTATTAGGCATATATTGTTGGTGACAAATAAGAGGTGATAACATGGTATAGATGTTCTGTATCATGCTTTGATAAACACTTACTAAGACTGGTTCAGAGTTTCCCTTTGCCTATAAAGTGATACAGAGATGGCCTTGGCTTAGTGGCCATTTCAGTGGGGCAAATTCAGTAGGATGCAATGTTAATTTTATCTCTGCTGATTGCTTACATGCATTCTAATGCCATATGTAGTCCTTTCAAGTATCAAGTGCCGACTAATTTAAATGGCAATCCAGAATGTAGGTTTTGCAAATCAGTCAAGGAGGTTGTACTTACAACTGCATTCATATCAAGAATCACTTAGGACCTAAGATCATGGCCAGCAGGGCCAGCAGGGCAAG